>VWYP01027982.1:3867-57540 GCA_013400435.1 Pycnonotus jocosus | reverse complement strand
AGGCCATGTCTGCACTTTACTGAGGATATGGCAGCAGATGACTCTGAGGAGAAAAAAAAATATAGTACTGATTATTTATTCTGTAAGATTTGGGAAAATTTTACCCTGTGCCTTGGTGTCTCTTCATATTCAGGGTATTTTAACATGAGGTAACTAGAAACTGAATTTTATGTCAAAATAAGAGGGTTTCATTGATGTAGTCTAGGTCTTCAGATGTTTGTTGATGACCTTTTCAGAACTGTGGATTTGGTGCTTTAAGAATACTGTGCCTGTAAGACAAGAGTGAATTTGTTGAACAAGTTTCACTAAGACATCGCTATTAGGAAAGAGAAGAAATTGTTAAAAGGATGAACAGTGAAATAAAACTACTGAAGAACTGTAGTGTAGGTGACCTACAGTCTTGGAAAACAAGAAGTCTGTGGGACATTTACCTATTTAATGGTAATGGAAATGTAGTGGGTAATTAATAAATTGTTCTAATGAAGTTCTACACTGGGGGAAAAAAATAGTGCAGGCTTTGTGAACTTTTAATATTCTGCACAGTTAATTTGCTCTATGCATGTGTCACTCTTCACTATAATACCTAAATAATTTCAGCCCCAAAGTTCTGACGTAGGTGAAATAAAATTCAATCATTGAAATTGGAATTTCCAAAGCTATATTAAGATCTCAAATAAATACTTACTGAGAAAGTCTAGGAAAACACAAGTTCTCAAAAGGTTGAGGTTTTTTTTTTAAAAAAAAGTGTTTCTTCAAGTGATTTATTAAACATGTAAGGTACCTAAATTTAGCCAACTGCTACTTGAAAATCTTCTAGCTTCTTTAGTAAAATTTATTCCCTCTTTATTCCCTAGGTAATAATATAGTTTTTTGCCTGGAATAAGAAAATTGATATCTAAGAAAGCTAAGAATTCTGGCACTCTACAGTGGTGCTTAGAAGGTCTGTATGTTCAGATGATTTAATAATTAATATATTCTTAAGCAGAATACACAGTTTTGCATTTTTTCCTGCTGTGTTTATCTAGTCCCACTCTCCTCCTGTCGTAGCAAAGATGAGAAGGCAGCACACCTTGATCTATGTAAGGTCAGTTAAAGCAGAATTGAAGAATGTCCCCATGGGGTTTTTCTGTTCTGTCATCAGTGCTCAGAGGTTTCAGACACAGCCTTGGGTACCCTCACCACTTTCTACTGCAATCCCACCAGGTTTGCATATAGGGTGAACCTTCCTGACACCCACCCCACAGGATCTGTCTCTGCCCCTAAGAATTAGTAAATCAGCTTCTTACCTCTCGTGGCACCAGATGTGTGGCTCGTGGGCTGGCAGCAGGTCAATACTGTAAAACAGAAATGAAAGTTCCCAAATTGCTGCTGCACAGAAATCAAGAGTGAAAAGAGGCAGGTGCCTTGAAAACAGATTGATAATGGAGTCCCCTCCTGGCCAGGAGCACCGGAGGCAGCAGGAATGTGGTGGCACATTAGGCTGCCATCCCTTCCTGCCACCCTGCAGACACCATCCTCTTACCTTGGAGCTTTCTGTGGAGCCAGGGCAGACGTGTTGCAGGGACGTTTTATACGATCTCGCCTGCAGATGCTACAGATGCCTACTCTTTCTTCGGTCAAAAATATTTTGGCAAACCCTCTTTGGTAAAGCATTGTCTGGCAAACTGAACTAAGGGCATAATTGTCATTTGACATGACTAGATATAATTAGAAAATTTTGATGTCTTAATGGCTATATGAATACATCTCCTATAAACAATCTCCCAAGGGTGTTAAGGAGAGAATCTGGACTAGTCAAAGCACTTAAAGAACTTGGATTCAGGACTTATGGATTTTATTGCTGGCTTTCCCACCGACTCACTGCACGACCTGGGATGGATTGCTTGGTATGTCAGTGCTGCAGATATCCCGGCAGTACAATAGATAAAACAGGATGTTAAAAGATAAATTAGCATTATTAAAACCTTTTGGTAGTTTTGTTGGTTTAACCCTGATGGCAGAAGTGCAGATGCCTAAGAGGTGAGGAGGGTGACAGGCACAGCAGGGTGGTCAGCCAAACACTGCAGCAAGGAGAGGCTGGGTTCTACCTGGACTTGTAAGTTGATGGCTCTGACAGATATGAGGCAGCTTTAGGGGTATCAGGAAGAGTGTGCACACACAAAGGCACACAGAGGCATGTGCCTGTGTGCCTCTTTGTACACACTTCAGATTGCAAATAAGTGGAAGATTCTCTAAGAACTCTTCATGTGAACCCTGTGATGGGTTATCCCTGCTAAGACTCTTGATCTGATCAGATTGGTGCCGGTGAGCAAGATGCTCCCTGCTTTTGCTGGCAACTTAACTCATCCTTAATCAATGCCTGTAACCCTAGGAAAAATAACTGATTTGAAATGCCTTCCAACTGAAACCAGCACACCTACTTACAAATGGTAGACAAATCCTCTTTTCAGTAATACCTGTACAAATAATTGAATGTATACACAAACACATCACGTCAGCATGCAGTCCCAGATGCTCTCTACCTGATACATCCTAAGTCCAGCACTTCCATGTCATTACAAACGTCTTGCACATTTAGTCCAAAACACCACGAGTATACCAGAGCACTGGGGGTGGCAGACATGCCTGGGCAATGCTGGTGGAGAGAGGGGAAGGGGATTTACTGGTGGTGCTGGAGAGAGATTGGTCTTGTTTTAGGAACAGAGCACAGTCATGTGAGCTGATTTAAATCCTGTCAGATTTAGGCTGGGGTACTTAACACCTTCTTTGCCTCAGTCATCAACAGAAAGAGTGGTCGTCCTCAGGGCAACCAACCCCCTAGGGTGTTAGTCAGGGAAGGGGAGCAGAATGGACTCCCTGCAATTCAGGAGGAATTAGTCAGTGACTTGCTGATCTTAGACACTCAAAAGACACTCAAAAGACACTCAAAAGACACTCAAATCTGTGAGGCCAGACAGGATTCACCTGAGGCTATTGAGGGAACTGTGGGAAGCATTTGTTCAGCCAGTCTCCATCATTTATCCTGGCTAACCAGGACTTTCCTACAACCAGGTGTGAGAGACTGGAAAAATTGATGTCCTGAGATTTTGGGATGCATGTGTGTGGCAGGGAAGGGCAGGTCAGGCCCTGCCCTGGTGAGGCAGTCCACTTCCCCCACCCTACCCCACCTAGAGCCATGATTCTATGATTGTATAGCTGACAGTGCTGGGGTAGATCACCTGACTTTGGAGACTTTGCCTTTCCAGTGGCCAAAACCAAAGCCATTCTATTCAGAGAGCTCTTCTAGGTTGTTGCTGTTGCACTGTGCAGAATGTGGACCCAGGTGGGAAAGAGGCAGAAGTGAGGCACACAACCAGGTAGGCAAGGGAAGGTCTGGTTTGAATGGGAAGCAGTCAGTGAGTTGAGGTGTCTCCAGGTGTTGACACTCACCAATGATTTGGGGATTGAATTCAGTGTCAATAGGTCCCCATAGAAGAGTGGTAGAACATAAAACCCTTTTGGAAAATGGTCCAAATCTCAGAAGAGGGTTCTGAAGTAGAACACAGCAATGAAAGAGATTCTTTAATCCAGATGGCTTTTGAATATCCCCAAGGATGGACATTTCACTATAGCTCTGGGACACTTGTGTCAGTGCTCAGTCAACCTTACAGGAAAAAGTATTCCCAGATTTTCACAGGGTGAAATTCTGTGTGTCAGATTGTGCCCACTGCCTCTTGTCCTGCCACTGGGCACCACTAAAAAGGGCCTGGTTCCATCCTCTGTGCACCTCCAGGTATTTATATCCATGGATATGATTCACCTGATCATTCTCCAGGCTGAACAGGCTCTTTCAGCCTTCTCTTATGAGAGAGATGCTCCAGTCTCTCATTCCTCTTGCTGGCCCTTTTCTGGACCCTCTCCAGTAGCTCTGTATCTCTCTTACACTGGTGAGCTCAGCACTGGACATCACTCCATGTGTGGCCTCAGTGCTGAATTAAGGATCACTTCCCTCTACCCGCTGCAACACTCCTCCTAATGCAGACATCATTCAGCTTCTTCACAGAAAGGGCACATTATTGGCTCATGCTCAACTTGCTGTCCCCCAGAACCCCCAGGTTCTTTTTTTGCAAAGCTGCTTTTCACCTGCTCAGCACCCAGCACATACTGGGCTTGTTCCTCTGCAGGTTCAGGGCTTTGACCTTGCTTCGTGTTATTGGGTCCCAGATTCACCTCAGGGTTTTGTCTCACCAGTTCTCAGCTGCCCACTGTCTTTAACACAGAAAACACTTAATGTTAAATGGGCCTTGGCAACTCTAGAACCACAGAGACTCAAAACTTACAGCCGTGTTTATTTGTATTGCTAATTAAGTTATAAAAATAAGATAAAATGTTGAAGCATCAACTACTTTGACTTGAAAGCTCTACATTCATACCCATTACTTTTTTCCTCTTTTGCATTAACAAAATAAGACACAGAAAACAAGAACTTCTCTTTCAGTATTTCAAGCTGTTGTTTTTAAATATCTTTTTGAAGGAAATTAGGGCTAAAGCAATGGCAGCTGTAGGAGCATTTGTCAATACAGGTAGTAAACGAACTCTCAGTCAGTGTCTACAGGGGAAAGACACTACATTTGTGGAGGCTGGAAGAGGAGACAGGAGCAAGTGCAAAAAAAAGGTTGGGCAAATAACCCAGCATTCCATGTTGTAGTGTATGACATAAAGCTCATGAAAAGTGAAGTGTTTGGTCAGCTGTCATCAACATCCCTGGGAAGCAGTCTGAGCTACTGAGCATCTGCTTTGGATTTAGTTTAATTTATACATCTCTTTCATCACGTATCATTTATATGACACTGGTATAGTGGTTTCTTACAAAGAAGTAGTTTCTAATCTGAAATAGATGATTCAGATTTCACTGTAGTTTCACTGTCTAGATCCCAGAAAATTACTTCAGGGGAAACTTTGCCATGTTTCTCCTATCCAAGTACTGCAAGGGAGAAATCTGTCCAGAAAGGAATCTGTTGAAAGAAAAGGAAAAAAAAAAAAAAAAANGTTGTTGAAAAAAAAAAAAAAAAAAAAAAAAAAAAAAAGCAATGTTTCCTGGGAACTATTAATAAATATTCTGTCAATTCTATTTCCATCTCTGCAGGGTGAACTGCACTGGGACCAGAAGCAAACCACAGCAGAGATAAATGGGAAGAAGGCTGGAAGCCATCTCTGGATACAGACTGTGCTGCACAGCAATGCAGTGTCGTCAAGGTGCACATTCCCCATGGAGGAGAAAGGATTCAGCCGTGCTGAAAATAGAACCTTCTTGAGACACTGCTCAGACAGCTGCTCCCTTTCTGCCAGGGCCTAAGATGTGTATTTTATTCCTCTCATCCCAGCAGTTATCTGAGGGATAAGGAGTGAGAAGGCACTTTTTAGCCAGGCTGGGGAGAGCAAGGGGAAGTTCCTGCAGGTGCTGTGTGTTGGCCACTGGGAACCTCCCCCTGCTGCCTGTTCAGACTCATCAAGGTCATGAACTGGAAACACAAGGATGGCCTGTATGGGCAGAGGTTTTGCAGTAGGAAAAGGAAAGTTTCTTTGGGGTTTTTACCCTGGGAGCTACTCTCAGGCTGTATGCTCTGTGATTCCCTGACACAGACAGCTCTCCAAGGTGGTCCCTCTGGCTGGGGATGTGTCCAGGTGTCCCCTCTGGCTGGGGAAGTGTCCAGGTGGCCACTCCTGTGCAGCCGAAGCCGTGGCCATCAGTGAAATCTTTGATTTCACTTCATTCAATTAACAGTTAATTCCATTCCACTTGCCAAAGCATATCCCTCCAGAACACCAAATCCATATTACTGCTTCTCATGAACATCAGCAGCAGCAGCAGCAGGCTTTGGTTGCTTTCAGGCCTTGAAGAGCAGTGTGACCTGCAGGCAGAGTCAGAGCTCTGTGGAGCTCATTGGGGCAGCAAAATGCATCTCATCACATCAGGAAGGAGCTCTGCCAGGTGAGGAGCAGCAGGACAGGCAGAGTACAGAAGATTCTTCTCATTACCACAGGTTGCACATGCTCTCAGTGTAACTGTATGCTGGTAAACATTTTTCCAGGTCCATCACAGTAATTTAGGGGTGTAGTTCAGACTTTTTTTTCATTTTGAGTTGCCAGTTGATTGACACAGAAATATGTATATGATACAGCACTAATATCACCTCTGTGGGTTATTCCTGACAATAACATCACATTGAAGGAAATAAGATTGCATGATGTCCCTGCCCATGTCAAGGAGATTGGATTACGTGAAATTTAAAGATCTCTTCAGCCCAAACCCTTCTGTGATCTGTGTGGCTCTGAATGGCTGTCCTAGGTGAGTCCAAAGGAACAGGCACTCTCACACCCAAGATGTTTGTCATCATCCCACTCTCCCCAGACACCCAGCCTCTGCATGACATTCCATCCAGGTGGTGAAGCCTTCTAGAGAATGAACCACCTCAAGATAGTGAAAAATGTCATGTGAATGGAGCAAAAATCAAGTAACTTACACATGGGAAGCTGTACTGAAAACAACAATGTGTTCCCTGTGTCCCTGCCGTAATAGGAGACAGAAGCACAAGCACATTCCTTCTATCCCTATATGAAGCCTAAGAAGCCTTTGGCCTTCTCAGGTCTCAGTGACCTATTTGTACCCCCACGTGGAGCCTGTAATGGTCATGGGATAGAGCAGATCTCCTCCTCAGCAGGGATCCCCTTGCACATCCTGCTAGGGAGCCTTGGCAGGCTGGAGAGATCTCAGAGATGCTCAGCTTCTGCTCCAGTAGGAAACGTCCTGCTGTGGGTTGAGGGCCTGGAGAGCAGGCTCAGACACAGACAGCAGTGTCTCCTCGTGCCTGGGGTCACTGCAGCTCCTCCTCAGGTGATTGGGGTCCCTGATACCCTGACAAGGAAATGAGATGTGCTCAGGGCCATGGGGGGCCCTAGGAATGAGCAGGATCTGCATGGATGTGCTGCTCCTCTGAGCACACATTACAGCTGAGGTGAAAAGAAGTCAGTCCTGCACGTGGTGGGTCATTACTGGTGATCACTCTGCCCTACTCCAACAGATTCAGCTTGCTGGGTGACTGGTGCCCAGACCCTGATAAACTGGTAGATATTCCAGAATGGACAATCTACATCCATCTGTTCATTGTTTACACACACATTTGATGTGTTATCAGCTGTCTCTTAGCATGATGTCACACAGGGAACAGACTTGGTGGCAAGCACCTGTGCTTGGGCATGCTTCACAATGACAGCAGGTGACACTCAAGAGTGGCACAGCCCAGTCACAGAGCAGTGGGAGGACAGGTAAAGCAGCAAACTTTCCTTTGGGGCTGAAAACTCTCTGTTGATTATCACAGTTGTGCTGTTATCAGACTCCTCATGTTCCCAGCAAACACCAGCGGAAGAGCTGGCCTAGGAGGTGACATTCAGGATGTCCTTTCTGTCACCCACCACAGCAGCTGAGGAGCTCCTGTTACAGAGCAGGGGAGTGGGGTGGGCAGGCTAAGACGCCTCCGGGTAAGACAAAGTCAAAAGAAGGCAAGTGGCAAAAGGGGGAGGGAAGGAGAACTGGGATTAGGTGCATAATATTAGCACAAGCAGCAACTGCATCCTAAAAAAGACAGCAATGAGGTGCTGGTATCTTCCTTGGTTGGCACTCATTTGGGACAGATGCACAAATCCTACTTCTGGGCAGATTTCAGTTCTGTAAATGGAAATAAGCTGGTATGGAATTTCTATAAACCTGCTCACTTTAAAAATTAGTCTTTTCAAGACTAGAACAACCCAGTGGAATACCACAGAATTTTCTGCTGAAACTGAGTGTAGTGAAGTTGCCAACAGGATACACAGCAGAATTTTCTAGAGACATTTCTGAACTAACTTGTTCTTGCAGAAAAGTTCCTTTTGCATCCTTAGGAATTTATCAACAGTTTCATTATTTTATATTGGAAGACAGATTCCCTTGGCTAAACGTTTCTTTAATTGCTCTCTGCATTCATCTCATGTGCCAAGGGAAGAATACAAGTCACTGTTGCTCCTGAAGGGCAAATCAGTTGTGCTAAGCAGAACAGCTCCAGTTGGTTTTTTTTCTTGGATGATCCTACATAAAACACATGCCACAGGGTGGGCTCAAAAAGAGTGACAAGCCTTGTGGGGTGGGCCACAGCAGCAGCTCAAAATTTGGATTATTTTGCACCACCCCCATCTGCTTTCCCTCTGCCAGACAGAAAAGCAGCTCGTGGGGCTGCTGGACCCCAGCCCAAGCTACCTGCCCTGCCTGGGAGCTGAGGTCTGGCCATGCTGGGGGCTTTCAGGCTCCACCTGTGAGTATCCCTGAATTCTTCAGCCCTCTGGGAAGGTCTGGATTTTCACTCTCCTCCCAGTACAGCCTCTGTTCCCAGCACTGTGCCTGGGCATGAGTGACGAGCCTTGTACCTTCTCAGCAGTAATGAAACAACAGAATGAATACAGCAAATTATTTCTTCAAAATTAAGATTAGCATTTAAAAACAATTTCAGAGGTGGGGTATGAGTTGGTTGTTTGCAGATTATCATTGTCATGTTTCCCAGCAGTTCCCCTCAGATTTCTCCTGACATTTTGTCCCCAGACCTGTTCTGAGTTGCCATTTCTTCCACACCCACATCCTCTGCTGTCTTATCGCTTATTTCTTTTCCTTGGACACATCCATCTTGCTTTCCTCCACCCAGACCCTTTCTGAACTCTCCAGCAGGGTTTCAACCCCACCTCAGTCCTATGGTTACTCTTCCACATCCTATCATACCAATTTTTTTCTGCAACAAGAGTTGCATTATATCAAGTTCAGCTGCTCAGACCTAATGCATTGGGGCCCAGCTCTGTTTGATCTGAACACGCTGTTCCTGCTCCACTTGGCTAAGAGAGGGGACATGGCTTTCTGCAGTGCTGCTGTTCCTGGAGCAAGCCTTGCCTCTGCTTTCCTCACCAGGGAGGGGATTCATAAACAAGGGCCTCTTGTTGATCTGCAAAGCAGAAGATGGTCTTCTGGGTCCATGGGCATTGCATTAATTTGTTGGTTTACAATAGAGAGAAAGCTCCATCCACCCCAAGGAGCCCTGGCTGACTGCTGGAAGTACCTGGGCAGCTGCTGGTTGCCCATGGGGCAGCACATCCCAGCAGGGAATGGCCATGGCCACGGTGCTGGGCCCCATTCTGATGTTTAACCTTTCAGCTGGCAGTGGAGCTGTGCTGCACAGAGTCTCTCTGGGGTAAGAATAGCAGCTGCTGCCTTGGGACACAGCACACGTGTCCAGCTCCTCCACGGCAGCACGTTGCACTGCGACATAGAAGGCAGCCTACCCGCCCAGGAATGTCTTCAGGCACTATTCGTGGAAGCAAATCATCCCCACAAACAGGCACGACCCCGCACAGGAGTCTTAAGAGAGCGGGGCTATTTTGGGCTTTTGACATTGAGGATGAAAGGAGAGACGTGATGGGCTGATCCTCCTCGCAGGGGTCTCCTCCAGAGCTCCTGTCAGCCTTGTCTCCTCCTCCAGCAATGGCTCTTGTGAAGGCTGAGGGGCAGTTTGGTGTGGCCTTGGAGCACAGGAGGTGAGGGCAGAAGGAGCTGTGAGTTTGCTGGGGGGTCAGGGCCAGCCCTGAGTGCCATCAGCAGTGCCCAGCTGTGCTCAGGGCAGGTCCTGCCTGAGGGTGTGCCCCTGTCCCTGAGCTCAGGGCATGGAGCTGCCTGCTTTCTTCTCAACCACACCCATGAGGGTGAAAGGAGAGTATTGTAAGGCTCCAAACAACTTGCTGAAATCGTGGATTGAAACACAAATCCTTTGCATCCAGGAGCGTATTTACTTCTTTCCACCTGAAGCTCTCCATTTCTGAGTGGTTCCTCAGCACCAGGAGTGTTTGAGAGGCCCATTTTCCTCTTCCCAGCCATCACTAATTCCCTCTCCAACTTATTCCCATCCTTTTAACATCCTCTTTCTGGTGTGGATTGATTTAATTCCCCTTTTTTTTATTTCTCATTTAATGTCTCATTTAATTTACCTCACTTTGTGAAAAGTTGCAGATTAAACTGTCAGAGGAAAAATCACCAGTTTCCCAGAAGAGTTTCCTGGCTGGATCAGCCAGCCAAGCTGGTCTCCCTTGTGACTCCACATTCAGCTGGACTGATGCACAGCAGCAGCCTTAGCAGGCAGGAACAAGTGGTCAGAGGATTGAGTGTGTAGTGGGTAGCTTATAAAGTGCCTCCATGAAATGCAATCCCACACCCTTGGGGGTCAGTCTCATGCTAGTTCCTGGAAGAAAGCCACTTGGCACAGTCACAGCCTTTTAAACCATTCTCATGCACATCCAGCACTGCTGCAGGCAAATATCAGCTCAGCCAGCAGACAAGAGCCACAACTCCTCATTCATGGTCATTTTTCCAGCAGCCTAAAAAGCTACCCTCCTAATTCTGGCTTTGCCATGTCCTCTGTGCTTGTTGGGCATCCCCTGTGTGTGTCAGAACACAGAACCATGAGTGTGGGCACCATGCACAGTCCACACATGGCTGCTCACTTCAAGGTCAGGCTGGTGATAAAGTCAGTCTTTACCCCCATTTGGTGCCATATGCTGTGGTTCAGGTTCCTGTGGATCACCTTGCCTGGTGATAACAGAACCAGGGCCTCAGCACTCGGTCTGTGCTGTAGAAGGTTCTGTGGCTGGGATGTTGGACAGGACTGTGTGCTTCTCTGAGGATCCCCAGCACTGCAGTGCTCACCCTTGTGCTGCCCTGGACCATCATGGCTCAGCACAGGCCAAGCTGCTTTGCAGAAACTTGAGCTGTGAGGGTTTGTGCCCCATGGCCGTGCATTTCTTTCAATCTGTTTTATTTCTTACTGTATGCAATTGGCAGAGCAGGCTTTCCATGGAGCTCCATTGCTACCAGCAGGCCCTGAGCCCAAACCTGCCCTTGTGCTCTCAGGATCCTCCCCTCCAAACCAGCCAGACCTACATGCATGGTGTGTTATGCCAACACAGGCATCATAATCAGGATAAAATCAAAATTCAGGATAAAATTGGTCAAACTGGTCACAGAAGCAGTAAGACTCAAACCCTCAGTTCTGACTATACTTAACTTAGTAACAAAATGAGACTCTCATTTAAACATTCACATTTGGAGCATCTGAAGTTGCAGGTATCTATTTTATTGACACTAAACAGGAAATGTTTGTGTTCATCAACGCAGCAGTGGCAACAGAAAATGTCTGTGTTCATGAACAAAGGGAAAATTACTTCCACAGCTGGAGAAATACTTTGTAGGAGTTCTAGTTGTCCCAGATAAGCTCATTTTTCTGACACCATCTAGAAAGGAGAGGCTTTGTTTAGTCTTCACATGCCAAAATGAGTCTTTTGATCCCTAAAATGATCCATCTCAGTGCACCATCCAGCTGGGATGTGCAAGTGGAGCATGAGCCAATGTAGGGATGTCTGGAACCCTTAAAACTACTGTGTGAGTTGAATATATGCAGGTAACACCAGGATGGCCACCATCTACAGCTGGGGTGTGGAGAAAAGATTAATTCCATTATTTCACTGGCAGAACAAGGACAGATGCACTGCTAAGCTTATTCCATCCTAAAAGGGGCTTAAGCCTTGCATTACAGGCCTGGAGCAGGCAGAGTCTGTCATCAGGCTGTGTTTCACAATCTCTGAACTTCCAAAACATGGACTGAGAATATTTTACCTCCAACCATAAACTAAGTTAGATTAGTGCAGCCAAAAACTGCTGCTCAGGTCACAATAGAAAAGGCAGCTCTAGATCTTGTACCACTCACAGGCTGGAGATAGATAACTGCCCAGGAAGTTCAGCTAAGGAGACAGAGCTTCTATTCTTTTCTCAATCAGAATGCTAGTTCTGCCTGAGGCTCAGAGAAGGGCTGTTCTGGAAATGCTCAGAGTTAGGTTGACTCTCATTACTTTCACTTTATGAGGCAACTCCATAAATCTGAAACTAATGTGATGGAACTGGCCAGAAGACTCATGATCAGCACCAGAGCCTGAAATGTCAGAGTCACAGAATCACAGTTCACAGTGGGTGAGCTGGAAGGGACCTTCAAAGGTCATCAAATCCAAAACCCCTGCCATGGGCAGGGACACCTTTCACTAGATGAAGTTGCTCTGAGTCCCATCCAACCAGAGCCTCAACATTTCCAATGATGGGGATCCACAACTTCTCTGGGCAACCTGTGCCAGTGTCTCACCACTCCCATTATACATATTTCTTCCTTATGGTCAACCAAAACATACCCTGTTTCAGTTTAAAACTCCTTGTCCTGTCACTAAAAGTCCTTGCAAGGAGTTTTTCACTGTCTTTCTTATAAGACCCCTTTAAGTGGGCCACAATAAAATCTGCTCAGAGCCTTCTCTTCCTCAGGCTGAACAACCCCAACCCACTCAGCTTGTCTTGAAGAGCCCTTCCTTCCAGAGCTGTCCTTTCCAAATGATGCCTGCACCACTGGCAAGGCACAGATCTGCTGCTAGACTCATTGGAGCAGAGAGCACACCTGCAGTAAAGCCTTACCTTCGTAGCCAGACCTCCTCGGGCCTTAGCTCTGAGTTTATTTACTTGGTTCTCAGCAGTATCTGCCCTTTCCAGGGCCTCACCTAACTTATACAACGAAGTTTTCAGTTTGGAGAGATCAGTATTGGCTTGTTCACCCTGAAATTGCAAGAGAAAAATTTAAAACCATCTGGCAACATGCTGGGGCACAGAGCCAACTTTTAAACTGGCAGTCCTATGAACTGGTAAATAGGTATTTGCTTTGCTTTAGTGACTCACAGCTTCCTCAGCTTGTCTTCTGTAGGATTTGACTTTCTTCTGCAGTTCGTCCACCAGATCTTGTAACCTTAACATGATCCTCTTTTGTTCTTCACACTGTGGAAAGAGAACATGCAGTTTTATGTCTTTGGGAGACAAAACATCAGAATTGCTCTCTGTTTTTTACGCACATGAATAGTGAGCACTTTCAAGCGCCGTTCAGATTTGCAGATGTTTTTCAGAACCTCTGAGGATTGTTTACGTTCTTCTTCCAGTTCAGCTTCTAATTCTCGAATCTGGTGAATTAATCAACAATTAGCTTAAGCTCTCACACCAGACTTGGAGAAGAAAGATGTTTCTGACACCCATGTTCAGTGCTGGTACCCACCTTGGTGTCCAGCTTCTGGATCTGCTTCTTCCCTCCCTTCCTTGCCAGCTCCTCAGCCTCTTCCAGACGCTGCTGCAGGTCCTTCATTGTCTGGTCCAGGCTCTTCTTTGTCCTCTTCAGGTGGGCATTGGTGTTCTGCTCCTTCTTCAGCTCTTCTGCCATCCTGGCTGCCTTGGAAGGGAGATGACACAAGAAACTGGAAGAATGTGAAAGAACAGCGCATACTGTGCACCAGTGGAGGATTAACTCCTGTGTCCTGCTGACCATTCCTGCCACCCCACTCCCTATTTTGTTTTGGCTTTTTTTTTTCCATGACACAATAATGGCAAAAACATGACAGGAAATAGTATTGAAAAGGATGGGAAAAGTCTGCCTTACTGCACACAGAGCTGCCTTACTGCCTGCAGAGCTGGAGTGACAGAAAGGGTAAATGCTCTGTCCCACTGCCTGGTCCCACTGTGACCTCACCAACAGCTGGGTACCAGGGGGAACACAGCCATAGCAACAGCAGAATCTGGGAACAGGACATGGAACAGCTGAACCTCTTCTGTGTCAACACATCTGAGGTGTGCTGTGTGCTGTGCTTTAGTTCTTGCCCTGCTACTGCCACAACCTCCTGGAGGGTAGTGCCACAAAGGCACAAAATAGTTTAAAATAATCTGTTATTTAAGACAAACTAAGATTTATTTTGCTCTCAAACATTGGATTCCTACACAATATAATTAAGTACTTTGATGAAAAAATAAGTGACATTATAATTAATGTTGTAATTATATAATTATAATTAATGTAGAATTCAACAAATTGCTTTGGCAGCAAAATGTCTGAAAAGGTCTAAATTGAAAAAATGTGACCACCATTAGAAGTTTTATATAAATATATATGTATATGTGTGTATAATTCATTGTAATGTTTTTTTTTCTATTTTATTCAAGCAGAATAGAAATCATTAAAACACAAGAACACCTCAACATGAGGAAGAGCCTCTTTCCATGGAGGGTGGAAGAGCATGGAACAGCTGCCCAGGGAGGGCCTGGAATCTCCCACTGGAGACATTCCAAACCCACCTGGACATGTTCCTGTATCACCTGCTGCAAGTGACCCTTCCTGGGCAGGGGGATTGGAATAGATGATCTCCAGAGGTCTCTTCCAATCCGAATGATTCTGAGATTCTATTTAATTTTTTTTTTCCTTCTAATGAGCAAGCTGAAAAGTTTTCTTTCTATTTTAATTCCACACAATGTGTCTAAGATTTTGGTTTGCTCCTCTGCATCAACAATCATGAGCAGATTGAGTCCCATGACACACCAGTCCTATTGCCTGCTTAAGCTTCACAGATCTTGCATGGAAGGATTTAGCACCAATTTTGAATGGAAAATTACAATTCTCATTTAAAAAGCTGTTAAATAGGATTTTGCAAAGATTACTATTCAAATACCTTAGCCACTTTACTGGTTTCAATACCGCAGGATTTCTTTGTGGATTACATTTTCACACAGCACTGAAGAAAGTTATTTTATTTTTGACTGACTAAATGTAGGTTTAGTTCTTTGTGATGGCAACAGCCCCATCTGTCAGCAGGACCTGTTCCCTGTTGCTCTAATCCTCCTCTGACACAAAGCTTTTTCAAGCAGGCCCACAGACTGGTTCCTTGTCCAAAATGTGACAAGAGTATTTACATTAACTCCCAGCAGCAATGCCACTGGAAGCCTTGAAAATTCAAAGTGCAAATAGTAACACAGTAACACCCTCACATCTGTCATTGCCTTCTTAGCTCTTTCTTCAGCACTTCTTGCTTCATTAGTAACATCCTCTATCTCTGTTTGGAGTTGCACCATATCAGTTTCAAGCTTCTTCTTGGTATTAGAAAGGCTGGTGTTCTATGAAGGAGAAAGAGAGAGGCTTTGAGTCTCTTACACATAGAGACCATCAATTACTGTTCATTCTTCCTCCATCAATCTCTGGACCCCAAAATACATCAATCTTAGCAAGGCAAACTACCTGGGTATGGAGTAGCTGTGCACGTTCAGTGGCATCCAGAAGCTCCTGCTCAGCCAGTTTTCTGGATCTCTCTGCCTGCTCCAGGGCTGCCCGGAGCTCCTCAACTTCAGCCTGCAGCAGGTTTGCCCTGCGCTCCACCATGGCCACCTGCTCCTTCAGGTCATCCTGTGCTCTGACAGCATCATCCAAGTGCAGCTGAGTGTCCTGGAAAGAGAGATACAACAGACTGGGAGATGTCTGTTTTCTATTTTTGTATTCCTGATCTTTCTGTCAACTTAGAACTGAAAGAATTGAAACATAGGAAAAATTATAGCTGAGTCAGAGATCTGCACATCTTTAATTGTGCCATACCTTGAGCACTGCCTGGGTGTTTCTCAGGTTCTTCTGTGCCTCTGCAGCCTGGCGATTGGCATGGCTCAGCTGGATCTCCATTTCATTCAGGTCTCCCTCCATCTTCTTCTTCAGCCTCAGGGCTTCATTCCTGCTCCTGATCTCAGCATCCAGAACATTCTGCATTGTCTCCACAATCCTTTCATTGTTCTTTTTTAGCTGGTTGATCTCCTCATCTTTGTCAGCAATCTTTCTGCTGATTTCTGACTTTATCTCAGTCAGTTCTTGGTTGACACCAAGGATTTTGACTTCTTCATGCTCAAGAGCTGCCTTTAAAAGGAAAAGGGGAAAAGCAAAGATGAAAGTGACATTTCAAAGAACATGATTATTGAGGTGGTTCTCAGTGACTTCAGAGAAACTTCTAAAGTTTGTGGCAATCAGCCCTGCACATACTTACTGCCAGAAAAGGGAACAGAAAGCTGCTCAGCATGCTCTTTACTATTTACAGTAATATTTAAACTAACTCACCTCTGCCTCCTCCAGAGCTAATCGCAGAGCATTTTTTTCTATTTCAGCTTGCTTTTTGGCTTTCTCAAGGTCTCTGATCATTTTGCCATTTGCAGTAATTTGCTCTGTGAGATCAGCTGCTTCCTCTGTGAGAGAAGAATGGCATCAGCCAGAGGAGCTGAACTCTATGCTGCATTCAGCACCCCTTTTGAACACAAATATGAATACACAGATGTACATGTGTACACAGTGGCACACGTGTCTGTAAATATGTACAGATAAAACCAGAAACAACCAACTGATGGAGGCCAAGTGGGGCCTCAGTGTGGTTTCACAGCCCTCCTTACAGAGAGCCTGGAAGAGCCCTGCATGTTTTACAGCCACAGATAGGCCATCAGGGTCTGAAACTACAGGTCCTGTCAGTGCATCTGTAAAACTCACTTTCACAAGCTGCTCAGTCTCCCCCAGTCACTACCTTTGCCTGGAAAATGGTACCTCAATGTCTGCAGCAGACAAGAGAGCCAGGACACTTCTTTATTGGCTTAATCACTTTACAGACATGCTTGACAACTTTTGGTGAGACACTGATGTTGTGCATTAAGGAGAGCACAGGAAGGACAGATTGCTGTCACTTGGTGCCCTCCTGCAGACATGAGTGTGCTGGTGGAGTGCACCTTGCTGTTTTTGGTGTGAGAAAGCTAACGGGGAACCAGAGCCAAACACGTACGCTGGAGAGCAGAGTTCTCCCGTTTCATTGTTTCAAGCTGATCTAAGGTTTCCTCATAGGCATTTTTCACTTTGAAAAGCTCTGTGTTCAGCGAGCCTGTTTCTTTAGAGAGAGCCTCCCGCTCCAGCTGGCTCTCCTCATACTTCCCCTTCCATTCTGCCATGACCTGGAAGACATCACACAGAATCACAGAACATTTTCGGTTGGAAGGGACATCAAAGATCACCTAGTTCCAAATCCCCTGCCATGGGCTGGGACACCTTCTGCTATCCCAGGCTGCTCCAAGCCCTGTCCAACCTGGCTTTGGGACACTCTCAGGGATAGGGCAGCCACAGCTTCTCTGGGCACCTTGTGCTAGGGTTTCCCCACCCTCACAGGGAAGAATTTCATACTAATATCCAATCTAAACCTATTCTCTATCAGTGTGAAGCCATTCCCCATTGTCCTGTCACTCCAGACCCTTGTAAACAGTTTCTCTCCATCTTTCTTGTAGCTCCCTTTAGGCACTGGAAGGCCACAATTAGGTCACCCCAAAGCTTCTCTTCTCCAGGCTGAACGATCCCAATTCTCTCATCTTTTCCCCACAGGAGAAGCTACTACATTTCATTTCCTGCTGATACTGAAAATGTTATTTTATCTGTGACTACATTTTGTACCAGATAAATAATGCAGTCTCTGAAACCAGGACAAATTCCTACTGCCATGCCCATAGTGGCTCTTGTTAAATTCAGCATTGACTGATACACAGAATATTAGTTTGGCTTTCTGGAAGGCTACACTAGAAAGATACTGTGTTCATTTATGACCTTGTCAAAATTCTGCTGTTTCCTGTCAAGGGCAGCTGCTGATGTGTTTGCTCTCTCTATGTCCAGTGTCAGATCCTCCACTTCTCCCTGCAGCTTAAACTTCATCTTCTCCAAGGTGGCACACTTGGAATTCAGGGTGTCTGCCTGCTGCCCTGCTCCCTGGAGACGCTGAGAGAGCTTTTTCCTTAAGGTACATAAATAAAACAAGCATATGATTAAAAAAAAAAAAATCATTGCATTATATGTCTCATTTTAATTAAGACTATATGCAAGCCCCCAAAAAATAATTTAAGTCAGGCTACTAAAAGTGGGTCTATATTCTGCCCAATGTGCATCTGGACAGCTCATCTCATCTGTTCCGTACTTGGCCTCCTCGAGCTCCTCCGTGCGCTGAATCGCGTCCGTCTCGTATTTGGTTCTCCACTGGGCCACTTCACTGTTGGCCTTGGACAGGGCTCGCTGCAGCTCCCCCTTGGCCTCCTGCTCCTCCTCATATTGTTCCCGGAGCAAGTCACAGTCGTGGCGAGCAGACTGCAGGGCGTGGGCCAGGGCGTTCTTGGCCTAAAAATTACCCACAATATCATGTATTTCTGTTAGTTGTGACCAGCAGGAGACCTCATGACCTTCTGACATATCTGAAATATGATCACTGCAGCAGGGGCAGAAGACAAAGGGCTGGGGCTTTTTAAGTGTTCAGGAAGCTGCCTTTAACTGTTACCAACTCTACAACTAGAAAAGATCAAAAGTGATGCTTTCACTTTGGCTTATTCTCTAACTTGTCTTCCCTGTGGCTACAGAAGCTAAAGAAATCACATAGACCATGGCTTTAAAATTTAAAAACATGAAAAAATTCACTGAGTTAAATCAAATTTCAGCATGCCAGAGTCATCCTTTGCAAAGAACTTACTGCCTACAGTGCTTGCTGTACACATCCTTCCCCAGACTAATTTTACTCTGTTAGACTATAGGCAATATTTACAAACTCTCCAAAGTGTTTTTCAAATGAACTGAGACCCTGATATGTTTTGAAGGCTTATCAGGTGCTCAGTAGTTCACACTACCTTGATCTCTTCCTCCAGCTGCCTCTTGAGCTCTTCTATTTGCTGTGTAAGTGCCTGCTTGCTTCTGGACAGCTGCAACCTTACAGTTTCTTTCTCTTTGAGTTGACGGCTTAGTTCACCTATGACAAGAGATGGCAAGTTCTCAATACTGTCCAAATTAAGCATCCTGAAAACACTCATGTATTATAATAATAATAATAAAAAATAAGTGGAATCACACAGCACTGTTTACCTTATCAGTTGCTCCCATTATATACATACGTCTACCATTGCACAATATATTTTAATCCTTCAAAATGCTTTTGTTGTTGTTCTTTCTTTATCTAAATTCACCCGATTCCTTAATTCTAACTGTATCCCTTATTACAGTTCTGATCCACTAGATGCTATTTTTTTTTCCTGAAGAAAAAAGCTTTTGAAAATTTGCTTAATTGTTTCTTTTAAAGCCCAGTTTAATTTTGAAGCAGCAGGATTTTATGCTGTGACATTGGTTGAACTGACACATAATGCTGTAGCAGTTTCCCATAATTGGCCTTGTGATGCAAGAGATAAGCCCTCAAGTTTCATTTCATAAGATTTACAGTAACTGGAAAACATTTATTCCATATGTACCCTCTGTCCTGGGGGCTGAAGTACACCTCTCCCCTTTTTTGGAGAGGTGCCTATAGCTTATGCCATCATCTATAGAATTCTCAGTACTTCTTGTAGCCCTCCAATATTGTCTTTTTCAGATTTTTTTCCTGAGCCATTTTACATTTTTTTTTCAAGTTTTCAGTCTTGTTCTAAGATCCCCCTTGAGCACTATGCTCAGTGACCTTACAACAGACTGGTCAGAGAATGGTACACATGAAAGAATCTGTTTGCTACTGAAGGGAAAAAAAATATCCTCTCAGCATATCTTTGTGCCTTTCTTACCAGACTCTGTCTGGAGCTGGGCTTTTTGCGTCACCATCTCATTCACATTCTTCTGGTGCTCCTCAAGCTTGGCCTTCATCTCACTCATCTCATCTTGCAGTATGCGGTACCTTTTTTCTAGAATGGCCTGAAAGAGAATGAGAAGGTGGAATCTGTGTGTGTTTGTAAAGTTCCCATCAGACAGAAATTTTGGTAATTCGAATATTCCAGTTCTAAAGAAACACCTTGGACTTGGTGATGGTCTCTGTACGACCGGCCAAGTCATCAATCTCCATCTTCATCTCGCTTTTCTCCTTCTCCAGCTTCTGCTTCACGCGTTGCAGGTTGTCGATCTGCTCCCCCAGCTCAGCTGTGCTGTCCGCGTGCTTCTTGCGCAGGGCGGCAGCCGTGGCTTCGTGCTGCAGCGTGGCCTCTTCCAGGTCACGGCGCATCTTCTGGAATTCTGCCTCACGCTCCTTGGTGAGCTCCCTTTGAGCACTGGTGGCTCCTCCAGCCTCTTGAAGGCTTCCATGGATCTCCTCAAGCTCCCGAGCCAGCTCAGCACAACGCTTCTCTGCTTTTGTCCTCGTCGCTTTCTCACTCTTGGTCTCCTCTTCCAGCTCTGCAGCACGGGCCTGTATAACGAGGGAACACCACATCAGGAATTAAATAGGGAACAAGTCACTCAGTGCTCAGGCTACTGCATATTTGTCACAGCAGGACACCAAGAACCTTGTTCAGGAGACTTTAAGCAAAACAAACTTCCTTCGAATGTCACTGTTTTGGCATTATAGGTAAAGACTTACTGACAGGAAAGGACCTATGGATCAACTCATTCTAGCTTTAGATCACAGCTTTCTGTTGTTGTATTGGGTTTGCATGACCAGGTTTGGGTAGTGGGGGGACACAGGGGTGGCTTCTGTGAGAAGCTGCTGGAAGCTTCTCCTCTGTCTGACAGAGCCAATGCCAAACTGTGGACAAGCATTATTCATGTTACTATAGTTTAAAACAAGCAAACAGTAATGATGAAATAGGTATATAAAGTCTCTTGCCTGCAATTCTCTCATCTTCTTCTGCAAATGAATACCTGAATTTTGCTGTTCCGCAATTTTATTTTGCATCTGGTTAAAATCAAAGTCTTTCCTGTGAAGGAGATGTTCTTTTTATTAAAAAAAATTGTGTCCAGTTAAAGCCAAATAATAAATTTTTCACCAATTTTTTTTTCTCATACTTCCTTAATTTTTCATCTAAATGTTGTTTATCATTCTCCAGATCTACTATGGTTTCCTGTGCAAGTTTCAAGTCTCCCTCGAGCTTTCTCTTTGCTCGTTGAAGGTCCATACATGCTTTTCTTTCAAGTTCCAAAGATCCTTCAACCTGCAACATAAACATATATAAACATGACTGATGGAACAACTCAAGAATCTGCTCCTTCTACTCGTGTTGAACATGCTCACGTGGTTCACTTGCTGCTCCAGCTTGATCCTAGTTTTGGTGAGAGTATTAACTTTGTCCTCCTCTATTTGCAGGTCATCTACTGCCTGATGCTGGGCTTCTTGCAGGGCCTTCTTCTCCTTGACTAACTTTGCAACAGTCTCCTCCAAACCTGTCACTACTTCAGTCAGATTCTTGACCTATTGTAAGGCAAAACACTTAAAGGTCACTGATAATTTTGGACTTCACATAGGCAAGGAGCACAGACAATGAATTTGCTGTTAGACTCCCAAAGAGGCTTTGACCATTGTATGATCACACTCCACAATCACCCTGGGTATATATCAGCCCTTCAGAAGTCACAGAGCAATGCTGAACTTTAATTTTAATGCATTTTTGCATGTTTTATGGGTTGGTTTTCCTGCACAACAGAAGTGCCCAGATTCAATACCAGTCCCACAGATCTCCTTACACAGCAGCATGTTTAAGCATTCAAGTTTACTGAACCTTTTCAGCCTATACATAGACAGAACAACTGTTATTAAACATTCCAGAAATAAAAAGCACCTTGTTTTCAGTGGCATGCTTTTCCTTTTCAGCCTTGACCAATGTTAACTCCAGGTCATCCATATCTTTCTTCAGCTCAGAGTATTCATCCTCCAGTTTCCTCTTTCTGGCTGCCAGATCAGCATTCATCTCCTCATCATCTTCCAGCTTTTCCATTACCTCCTTAATTCTTGTTTCCAGCTGGAATTTTAGTTTGATCAGCTGGTCGCATCTTTCTTCAGCATCAGCCAGATTTTCATTTTCCTTTTCACAGAGAACAGAAATGTGTTTCATTATCACACATTGGCACTGACACTTGCAGAAATCACCTGCTTCTTAAGTGACTGGTACATGAAAAAGCAGAATTTCCTTTCCTGAGCACTCAGACAAAACTGATGTAATCTGAAGAGCCAAAAATTATTTAAATTACATACAGTTTGTACTTGCAGCTGTAGATCCTTTTTCTCTTGCGCCAGAGCCACCATTTTTTCTTCCAGTTTGCTCCTCCTGGCTTCTGATTTAGCCAGTTCTTCTTTTGTTCTCTCAAACTCTTCCTTCATCATGGCCAGCTCCTCCTCGGTTCCCACACTTATTAGGAGGGGTTTCAACTTGAAGTACAACTTCATCCAGGGCCACTGCTTGACTTTGATGAACGCACGGATGTTGACCTGGATGCAGAGGATGGACTCCCTGAAACCAAAGGGATCCATCAGCACTGTGAATAAAGGCCATCCCTGAGCAGCCAGAGCTGGCAGAGGACACACACCTGTGGTCAAACATTCTTTTCAGCTCAAGTCTGCGGAGGTATCCCCTGCACAAAGCCTGGATCCGTGTGATCAGCTGTCCCAAACGAGCATCTCTCATCTCTTCCAGGACACCCAGCAAACCTGCCTTGAAGAACACCTGCAGCCAAAGAACAGACAGCACTCGTTGCTGGGTTTACATTTCAAGGCAATGCATGTTTTCTTATCGTGTGGCAAAGTTAAACATTTACCTTCGTGTGCCCAAATTTGTACTGAGTATGATCTATCTCAATGGAAGACAGCAACTTTTCACACGCCTTCCTGCTATCAATAAACTTTCCTTCTGGAATGGCACTGGCATTCAGGAGGTGGTATCTGATAAAATAAAGAAAAAAGTTTACCCATCAGTACCATGTTAGTGCACAGGATGCCACAAGAACAGCTGTCAGTTTGAAGATACAGAGGAAGGCTGAGTCTGGCTCACACCTCCAGCCTCAAATAGCAAAGCAGTAAGAAAAGCAGCAAATAGCAAGCCAGTTCAGTAGGTTCCAAGGATGTGTTACAGCCCTGACTGAGACTGAAGCCATGGACAGTTTGTTCTCTGCACCTGAGAGACTCTGTTTGTCTGTGTCACAGTCATTATCACTACTCTAGGGGTCCAGCTCATTGGGTTAGCTCTATGAATTTACAAAATGGATAGATTTTAAGAGTAGGGGAACTGCTTTACTGAACCTTATCCAGCTTCTCACATTGCTCCTGAATCATGTTACCCAGAATTACACTTTGTATCCCACAATGGACTTCCTAATCCTACACTGAGAGATTATTCCATACCTATTTTCAGCACCGATACACAAATCTGCCCTCCCACATCAATGGCTGGGCAATGCCTTCAGTTGGTACCCAAAACACCATTTCAGCCCTTCCCAGTGTCCTGCTCTCCAGCACACCCTGCACAGAGTTGTAAGGGGGGAATGATTGCTTTTTTCTTAGAGATCTGACCCTACATTTGCCTTTTTTCTAACACAATGAGCAGATGACCCCAGCTGACTTGCCCTGAATTTAGCAGCCCTTTATAAATGTCTTATTTGCAGCAGTTCCCACGATAAATTTTTTTGGTTGTGGGGTTTTATCTATAAATGAATATGCTAATGCTATAGAAATGTTAGCATGTAGAAATATTAACCCACTACAAAATGAGAGGGCCATGTGGAGCTAGCTTGGATTTCCTTTTGGAGTCCCTTTTGTTACTGCAGCTCTATTTGCCAGTCAAACTTAGCATTTCATCAACAAGTAGTACTGGATTTAACACAATTTCATCTTTGCAAGTCCATTCTAGTTAGAATAATTTCAACCACACTTTTCAAACCTCTACTAGATAGCAGTTAAATACAGGATGTGCATAGACCACGCTCTATTTTTGCTGAAACATGCTTGTCCCCAGTTTGAGAATTAAAGCAAAGAATATCCAAACATTCATATTAACAGGAATGAATTAAAAATAGGTTTTGGCATGCAGTATTGAGGAAGGCATCTGGGTGGGCACTGCCCACACAGGCCATGCTATTAGATATGTCTTTTGCTTTCCATGCGTGTTAAATATTAAAAAAGTCTTTTCCTAACAACTGTATCACGGACTGGTTTAGCAAGGCTCTTCTTTCAAATGAAATGGGCTCAATGCAAACACAAGAACGTTATTACTGGCCTTTGTTTGAAATCCCCATAGGGTATCTTGTTAGGAAATCCTTTCCTGCAGATCCGAATGCCTTCCAGAACACCATTACACCGCAGCTGGTGCAGAACAAGCTTGTGATCCATCAGGCCTGTGGCAGAGCAGCATGGGGACATACTGATTGCTCTAGCACTGCTCTTTCTGCCCCTTTCTGTTCTATGTTTCATGAATTACCTGGGGTCTTTGTTTCATTGGGAATGATGCAACGCACAAAGTGGGGATGAGTAGTTCGTAAGTTAGACATCAACTTGTTTAGATTTTCCTGTAAAACAGAGATAATTTCTAATCTCTATATTATCTCAGTTCTCAAAGTGATCTGACTCTGCTGGAAAGCAAAAATTCAGAACTTTCTCCTTACTCTCCTAGTGAATATTCTACAATCCTGTGTAGACATCAGCAAAGTAAATGGCTACTACTAAAGAACATCCCTCCTGTGTTAAAATTAAAATGTGGCTGTGGAGCCAGGTGTGACACTTTCTGCCAGACAACACACTTACCCGAAAGAGTACAGAGACAGTTTGGAAGGAAGAGCCCTTCTTCTTGGTTCCTTTCTTCTTCCCACCACTTTCAGCTGGAAAATGAGATGAGAGTCCAGCTGAGAAACTGCTGCAGATCCCTTTGACAGTGATAAAATTGTGCATCCAACACACAGCACACAAGCACTGACTCCACACTGATCCATGCCAGGTGAGAGGTACAGTAGAAAATCCCAAACTGGAAACATAATCCTCTGAGCTTACCTTCATCTATGGAAGCAAAACCAGCATAAAGATGGCATAAAATTTTCATGGATGATTTCTGGTACAGCCCAATGACAGTTTCATTCAGAGGGTCCTTGTTCTTCTCCAGCCACCCAGTGATGTTGTAGTCCACTGTGCCAGCATAGTGCACCAGGGAGAAGTGGGCTTCAGCCTTGCCTTTGCCAGGCTTGGGCTTCTGGAAGCTGCTGGACTTGCCCAGGTGCTGGTCATAGAGCTTGTTCTTGAAAGAGGTGTCAGTTGCCTTGGGGAACATGCACTCCTCTTCCAGGATGGAGAAGATGCCCATGGGCTGAATAGAAAATTGAATAATTAATTAATCACAAGGGTAATATTTAAAGAAGCAGAGGAGGTGAAGAGACCTGAAAGCTTCCCACAGAGATTATATTAAAGGCATTCAGTGCAAACACTCTTAAGAACTCTTTACAGATCCAATTTGTGTGATTCCACAAGATGCTTAAGAAACTCACCTTTTCAATGAGCTCAATGCAGGCAGCCAGGTCCATGCCAAAGTCAATGAACTCCCATTCAATGCCCTCCTTCTTGTACTCCTCCT
Organism: Pycnonotus jocosus; assembly: GCA_013400435.1. Taxonomy (NCBI): domain Eukaryota; kingdom Metazoa; phylum Chordata; class Aves; order Passeriformes; family Pycnonotidae; genus Pycnonotus; species Pycnonotus jocosus. The sequence goes on along the minus strand of VWYP01027982.1, from coordinate 32,267 downwards.
GCTCCAGCACGAACATGTGGTGGTTGAAAAACTGTTGCAGTTTCTCATTGGTGAAGTTGATGCACAGCTGCTCAAAGCTGTTAAACTAATATGTGAGTAAGTGTGTTAGCAGTGTTAAACTGCCTCTGATCAGTTTTTTCACAGATATGTCTTAGCAAGGTTGAACAGACTTTCTCAAAATGGTTTTGATAACAGTTAAAGAATATACCATGGGTGTCCAGGCTTACAGAAAAATTGTGCAGTGCAGCACAGGGATGCTGCAGCCTGCATTGCCCATGGTTTGGGTGGCCCTAATGTCCCTAAATACAGATTCTGTGGGGAGAGAGACAGCAGCTTCATGGCTATGTTTCTGCCATGTTTCTTCTCTTACAAAGTGGGTGATGGATCTACAAAGGCAGAAGCCGCTTCAGACAGATTTGTCCTGTTCTTGAGGGGTAAGGAGGAGGAAAGGTCAGAGAAGACAAATAAAATGAAAAAAGCATTTAGAGACAGGCAGAAGTCTGAGAGTATTGCAAACCTCAAAGATCTCAAAGCCAGCAATGTCTAAGACCCCAATGAAGTGCTGCCTTGGCAGCTTTGTGTCCAGCTGTTGGTTGATGCGCATCACCATCCACAGGAAGAGTTTCTCATAGACAGACTTGGCAATGGCATTCACTGCCTGGTGCACCTGCAGGGAGAGGGTCACACACCTGTCAGGGCTCTGCTGTGCACCCCCAGAACAAAACATTCCTCACCATGCCCACACAGAGTGGGCTGACAGCCTTAATGGCCCCCACCATTCTCAGCTGTGATCTGCACCCATTCCTTTTCCTCAGGGAGAGCTGTCCCTGCTGCTCCTGGACACTCACCTGATCCATTGTTTGGCCCTTCATGACGTATTCATTTCCCACTTTCACCCTGGGATAGCAGAAAGCTTTCAGCAAGTCTGCTGAGTTCAGGCCCATCAGATACGCTGCTTTGTCAGCCTCTGGAAAACAAAGTAATAACCTGAAATAATTTCTTCTTAGCTTGGACACACACAGGGCATTGAAACCAGCCAGAGCTCACTCTGAAACTTGCAACCTGATTGGCTTTACCCCATCCACAAATCTTGACTAACATTCTCATTTACTTTCCTGAACAGCTTTGTAGGACTGATCCTCATGAGAGAGTGGCCACAGCACCCCCAACAGATGTGGTGAAACCCATGAGTGCACTGTTGATGGGACAACAGGGAGGTTTTCCCATCAAGCCACTTCTGCACAGTGTCACCCAGGCAGAACAAGTGTGTATGTGTAACCAGGAACTGGAGACCACTACAGTAATGTGCCCCAGGCACAGGGTCCTACAGCAGAAGGAATAAACTGGATGCAGAAAGTGCCTCTACTTGAGGCAGTAAGATGAAAATCAAACCTCTTTTTCACGTTTATCAAGGAACAACTGCATCTCTCCTGGAAGACTCCCTCCATTTCTAGTGAAAAATGGCATGGAAACAGTTAGAAATAGTTCTCTCTCAGCCTTGAATGTATTACCTTCTGTGCCATCAGGCTCTGCCTGCTCCTCACGTGGTTTCTGCTTGAACTTCATGTTCCCATAGTGCAGGATGGCCCCCATCAACTTGTAAATCCCCATTTTCTCATCGGGGCTGAAGCCCAAAGTGTCAATGGCCACCTGCATACCAGACAGATCAGCTGGTTTTAACAGTGGGGAGAGTAAAAGTGAGAGTGTCTCTCCTTGCTAACTACACTCACATCTGTGGCAACAAGCTCCTCCTGGTCATCGATGCTGGCCACAGAGATCTGCCCTTGGCTGATGAAGGGATAGTCATAGGGCTTGGCTGTGACAAGGAGCATCTCTGAAAGGCAAACACAGGAGTGAGAGCCAGAGCCTGGCAGGGAAGGTGGAACAATGGTTCAGCAAGGTTTTACAAGCTCTCCTTCCTTTTGCATCTCAAACTCTTGGTTTTCTATTATGAGACCAGAAAGATAGAGCAAAGCCTTTCATCTGCTTTCCCCTGGCTGGGCAGTCCTTCCAGTTTAATTTGTTGTGAACTGAGAGCTGAGCTGTCTGTGTGGCAGGCACAGAACACAGGTCATCCACAGAAACAGCTTTTAAGAAAGAGGTTTTTAGACAACGCTCATTTGTGCTTATCCTTACACATTACACACACAGAGTGGGAGGGTGGGAGCAGGAGCCCCACCTTGGGAAATGTGGGCAGTGGGAAGTGGGAAAAGGTCAGAGAGGTTGCACTGGAAACAGGAAATAACCTTTACCCATGTGATGAAAAGCTCAGATAAATGATTTGTAGTTCAGGGTGCAATCCTGCACCCAGAATTGCTTACCTTTCTGATGAAGATTATTCACAGGATCTGGCCCATCTAAGTTGGAGTTTCCACACCACAGAGAATAGCAAGGTGCAAAGCAGAGTACATTGGCCACCCCTGCACCTCACCTGCACACAGTTTGTGTTAGAATTTATCCAGGGAGGATAAATGGGGATGGAGTAAAGCCCTAGTGTGACCCTGTCATGCAGAGACACAAGCACAGCTTGGGGAACCCAGGCAGAGCCAATGCTGCAGTGCTGAGGACATAAATCAGCACATGTTCCCTGCTCTGCACAGACTGAGGCACTGCCAAAGGGGCACCTGGGGGCAGGTGACACAGGGCATTGTGCCCTGGTAGCGCTGGACCCTCTGTCACTGAGCTGGCACACGAGGGAAACGTTTCCCACAGTGACTTTACTCAATGTCACCAGGTGGTGGCTGTCCTCACCAAGCAGTTCAGGCTTCTTATTGGAGAGGATCTGGTAGAAGATGTGGTAGCTTCTCTCAGCTTTCAGCTGGAAAGTGACTCTTGACTTTTCCAGCAAATCTATAACACATATGTACAATTTAGACGTTTTTCAGCTTCTTTATGTTCTGGCGAGGCTGTCACCCCCCCACCTCAGTTACTCACAGGTCTCAATGTCACCCGAGGCCAGTTTTCCAGAGGTTCCAAAATGGATGCGAATGAATTTACCCTGGCAAGCAGACAAAAGGTGGTGGTCAGTGCAGCAATCTCAGAATGCTTTTCTCTCTTCAGTCTTAGTGACAGCATCACCAAATGAGTCTAATTAGCTTTGATATATAAAGGGGAACACTTTGCTGCAGCAACATGAGCATGAAACAGCTGCTAACACATCAGCATTTCATAAAAAACCAAGAAATTGGTCAGCAAGAACACTTTTCCCAGCCAATTTTCGCAGTCACAGCTAACAAGCAGGCAAAGAGCATTAGAAACACAGGAGGGCAGAGGGACAGACACAGGATGACTCACAAAGCGGGAGGAGTTGTCATTTCTCACAGTCTTGGCATTCCCAAAGGCCTCCAGCAGTGGGTTGGCGCTGAGGATTTGATCCTTGAGCGTACCCTGCAGGAATAATTGAGTAATTATTGAAAAACACCATGAGCTATGTGGTAGGAAGAAGTGACTCTATGGCATGATCACATGTGCAGCCATGTGTGCTTCATTTCAGCTTTACAGTGCTACTGCAGCACCTTCTCAACTCCAGCACCAAGAACCAGCACTGGGGCTAAACAAATAACTCATTTTCCTCTTATGCAGAATTTCTCCCACAGTCAGAGCTCTCAGGGCTCAGCCACAGGGACAGACTAATCCATGTCAAGAAACTGGAGACTCTAATTCTTCCTGGGCACTAATCCTGCAGACCTGGTTGCAGTCCAGGTAAAGCTACACCTTGGCAGTGGCAGCTCCGGTGGCTTGTATTTGTTGCGGTCCCAACCGCACATCATCCCCTGGTCCTACTGCCTTTCAAAGAGTGGCTGAAGCTAATAAAAGTTATTTTGAGGTGTGTCACCAGTGCTGTCCATAGCCATAAGGGGATAACATCCCCTTCACCAAGCCCTTCCTCCCCACACCTTCACTGGGGACTCCTTCTTGGTGGCCGTGTCCCCCCCACTGGCGGCGATTGTCGCGTAGTACTGGATGACGCGCTTGGTGTTCACCGTCTTCCCAGCACCGGATTCCCCTCTGGCAAAAGAAGGCCCAGAGTGAAGAATGATCTGCCCACGTCTTGTTGGAGACAAAGCCCAGAGTGGCAGATGCACTTACGTGATCAGGATGGATTGGTTTTCACGATCTGTCAAAGGGAAAAGTACCTGCAGTCAGAGAAGCTGCAGGGAAAGCGCTGGTTCTCAGGTAACTGTGACCTGGTGTCCAGCAGGGGGAATGAAACAAAATCTTTGCAGGCAAAACTGAAAAGGTGCATGGTCTACTCTCCACCTCTCTTTCCCTCCCTATACTCCACTTTTTGTCTTCTCTCCTCCTCCTTTGCTCATCCTCTGCTTGGTTTTGCTCCTGTCTTTTCAATTCTTTACCTTTAATACTATTGATTATGGGACACAACTTTATTCAAATTAAAATCATGTGTTTTGGTGGCAATATTTCTACCAGCTCTGTTCTGGATCTACCTGCTGTTCCTTGAAGCCACATGCAGGTGTGCTGCCCAGGGACTTTTGATATTGTGTCCTGTCCAAATGCAACTGCCCTTTGCAGAGATCCCTGTTAGGCTGCTTGCCTTACTACTTAGACCAGAAATATAGATACTGTGCAGCACAACACCACAGTGCTTCCAAAATGAAGAAAATATTTCAGGAGATGGGGGAAACTGTCTGGAGCTGGTTTTGCATCAGCTGGGCTTGATAATAAAAAAACAAGCAGATAATCTGCAATATTGCACAGACCAAGCACCCTGCAAGAGATGGAAAAGGTGACTGAGCCACAGCAGTATGGAATGGCACTTGGCAGAAGCAGCGGCTGTGCACTCACTTTTTTACTCCAAGTCTGGTCAAAATAGAAAAGCTCACCAGTCAGCATGAACTGATAGGCGTTGTCAGAGATGGAGAAGATGTGTGGAGGGGCCTCCTGGCGCTTCTTGCCTCGGTAGGCCAACACCACCTCGGGGTTGTACACCGGCAGCCACTTGTAGGGGTTGACAGTGACGCAGAAGAGACCCGAGTAGGTCTGCAGGAAAAAGATAGAGGTGTCACTGAAGTCCAGCTCCTGCAGCTGTTTTTTTCCTTTGCCAGAAGAAGGAACTTACATAGATCATCCAGGAGCTGTAGCGGTCCTTGAGGTTGTAGAGGACAGCAGGTTCATGCAGGTGGGTCAGCATGGCCACATCCTCAACCCTGTCAAACTTAGGAGGGTTCATGGCATACACATCATCAGGTTTGACAGCAACTGTCTGTAATTCGGAAAGAAAGAGTGAACCTTGGTTCAGCAACCCTTGACAATCCTTCCACAACCACAGAGAAGTAATACCATCTCTAAGGCTACTCTAATTCATATTTTTCTTTCTGTTTAACTGTGCTAAGCAAGATATGGCTATTTTAGGGCAAACACTGCAGCCAGCCAGGAACTCTACAGCAGTGGTAAAATGACAGGATGTAAATTTACTGGGATTGCCATGATCACATGGACATGATTTGTGCTGGACCAGATCTTCCAACACATTATCACTGCTTCTGAACTTTAGGTCTCTGTTGCTCATGGCTGTAAGAGCCTGGGGCACATCTGCTGGCCAGCCAAGCTCCCAGCCTCCAGGGTTCCCATGACAGTGCCAGAGAGCTGAGACAGGAACAGCACAAGATTCATCAACAGCAAATCCATCCTTGGGACAGACGTGTTCCACTCCTGCTGTGGCCATTCCCAACTAAAGAAAGGCTCTGTCTCTACCAAGCAGTGACATCTGCTGGGGTCACACCACGGGGAACCATCCTATCACACAGCCAGAGCCTGTGGATATGTTGTGGGGGCAGCAGATGTTCACAGCTGGCAGCAGTTTAACTCAGCCACTGCTTTCTAGAAGCCTTGTAGCACCTACTGCCAAGATGTTGGTTGTGGTTGTTCTTTGAACTGCTGCAGTTATTCCTCCAAAAGGTATCAGGACATGAGCTGCTAAGACATTTCAGTGTTTTGGGAGATTAACACCTTGGATGCTCCTCTGGGAAACTGCAGCAAGTGACACTGACAACTTCACATGCAAAAGCGACTTGCAAAGTATCTGTCTGCTCAGCTACCAGTAAAGGAAGGAATTTATGAGTGGATATGACAGCGTTAGCTGAGAAAGTGTTAAAAACTAAGTTAAGACTGGCAAGGCTGCGATCCAACCTGGTTTAGTGCATTGCCTGATTTTTAGAGCTCAAACAAAGAATAATTATCCAATTAATACTTTTATCCCACCATCCAGGGCTATGCTTTCCTGTGGAGGCTGTGCTGGTCCCAGTCAGAGGACTGGGGAGGGCAGGGCAGATTTCTTGCCTGAGCTACCCTGGTGCTTTCTCAGTTCATCCCTGGGTCCCTAAGCAGGGCTGGGAGAAGGGCCAGAAGCAATGCACTTACTCTGCCATCCTCTGTCTCAACAGTTATCTTCCCATCCTGTGCAGCCTTAATCCTCCCCCTGGTGTACTCCACCTCGGGGTCAGCCACAAAGCAGTAGGTCTTGGCATCAAATGGCTGGTTCTGGGCTTCTGTTCTCTCCTTCTCGGATTTGCGCAGGTACGGTGCGGCCTCACCAAAAATCTCCATGCCAGCGTCTCTGCTCATGGCTCTGAAACACAGACTCTGCTGGGCTGGTCCCTGTGTGGTGCTTAGGGCAGAGTGGAGTTGAACATTCACCCCTAGCTGGCTGCTCCAAGCTCACCCTCCCAGCTCTCAGGTGTGTGTGGCGAGATCTTGAGGGAGTTGTTTGCTTTTCCAAGCTGGAAGGTACAAAGGCAGTGAAGAAGAGCTACCACCCTTCATGGCCCCAAGGAAAGAAGATCCATGTCCAAAGGAGGAGGAGGAGGGCTCCCCAGGAAAGTGGTCAGATCTGAAGGATTCATGTAGTCCTTGGGAAAGGGAAGTCCTGAAGATGATTTTTCTTCTGGTTTTTAATTTATGAGTTCCCCCACTCTATTAACATGGAACCTGCTCTATTTCTCTGGTGAGCAGCCACAGTGGGCAGGAATGGAGATGTGCTGTGGCTTGTTAGAGGAGCTCATGGAGGGGATAAAACAGGGACCTGCCCACAGTGAGCACAGGAGAAAAGCCATCTCATGCCAGCTGGGGCAAGCTGTTAGTTTTCATGCCTCAAATCCTCACCTTAACAATCAGTCAACAGAAGGCAGGAAGGAACTGGCTGACATCTCATATCTCTGAAAGAGAAAGAGTCAAAGGTCAGACTTCAACTAAGCTGCAGCCTCTCCAAAGGCCCAACACCTCTCACTGCAAGTAACTGTGCCTTTTGAGGGCCACCAAAGTTCACCAAGGACCACTCCTTCCCTGCCCAAGGAACAGCCCAGAGGGGAATCTACAGCAGAATTCCCACCACAGTGCTACAGCCTTGAGAGGCTCCAAGCATGTGGAACCATGGTAGGAGCCCTCTGTCCTTCTGCAAGTCAGTCACAGCATGGCCATGAGTGTGGCCAGGACATCAGGAGCCACCAACAAGGGCTTTCTCCTTGACAGCTTTTATAGGCTCAGCTTAGTTCCCTTGGTTCAGCCCCTTCCCTATATTTGGAAGGAAGGGATCGACACTCCTGCCTGCTCACCAATTCATGTTCATTTTTTGCCATATACAGTGTGTAAAGAAAGGACCTGCTCTTCTCTCCCAATTTTAGCAACTCTGGGATCTCTCTATGGTTTGTAGACTTTGGTGGAAATTTCCTTTAGTGGGAACATGCTCTCCTGCCAGCTACAACCCCAGCCAGAACTTCACTCTCAGCAGCATGTCAAACAAATGATAGCACAGAAGGGACCTGCCTCACTGCTCCTGCTCACAGATTGCCTGGGCAGAGCTGCACAGTGGTGAAGGAACCCAAACCAGCTCTGTATGGGCTGGAGAGCAAGACCACAAGATGGAAAAAGGGGATGAGGATTCATATAGGATCAGTTATGGCAGTTCTTGTGGCTTGCACCAGTGCATGAGTCAGGGAGCACAGGATGGGAGGCCATGACTGAAATACAAACATGGCAAATTCGAGACTGATCACAAAAAACAACACCCAGATCTGGCCAGGGGTGGATGGTTCATGAATGTCAAATCACAAATGCACTACGCAAGTTTAGCTTCAAATACAACTTTGGCTGCCCACAATGTTCAATGGCCCTTGCTGCCAAAAGGAGCTGCAGAAGCCCCATTACACCATTCTAAGGAGGTTCTCAGATATGTGTGACTGCAATTCCCACATGAGGAGGATACTGGCAAAATGGGCTTTGAATGGAGGTCTGCCAGTCCCAAACACACTGTTGGGTTGGTACAGAGCAGCAGGCAATGGCTGGCAGGGCAGCACTTGGCAGAACAGAGTGAGCCTTCACGCACAGCTGGAGTGAGCTGCTGGTGCAGGAAAGGAAGGGTCTCTTCCATCCTGACCCATTCTGGTTGTTCTGATCATCTGTCACTGTTCAGCAACCCCTGTTTGCTCTCTGCACTGCATGGATGCTCACCCAAGGCTGCAGGACCAGCCTTCCCTCAGCAGAATGAAGACTTATGTGAAGCCAGAAGCCCCCTCCACCCTCCCCAAACAGCTCCTGCCACCTCTCACAGCACCACTCTGAGCTGGAGCACCCTGGGACACCTGCAGCTGCTGCTCCAGCACAGGGGATGTCATCTTGTCTTTTGGACAGTGGCTGACCCTGTTTGTGTTGGCCCGATGAGAGCTGAGCCTGTGGGCTTGCAGCAGAGTCACTGTCACTGGTGTTTTGAAAAACATGTTTCATGTTGCCCTTAATTTCATTTAAGGTCACTAAAAATGGACACCACAGCCACATATCTCATGAACCATGAATTCCTAGAATCCCCCTAAGCCCGGAGGATGAGGGAAAAGCTTATTTTAGCATCCCTTGTGATCGGCCCTTTGAACTCAGCACAGTGGATGTGCTGAGAGCAAAAAGCTGAGGCACATCAGACCAATGAGCAGTGTGGGGCTTTGTCCTGACACCAAATGGCCACTGTAATTCAGAAAGGCCATTTCCTGCTCCCAGGCATGCTCAAGGCAGGAGGGGCTGGACCTCATCCACACAATCACTGGGGTTTGGAAAAGACCTCCAAGATCAATCCACTTTTGGCTGATGCCCACCATGTCACCCAGCCAAGAGCACTGAGTTCCATGTCCAGTCCTTTCTTGGACACCTTCAGGGATGGGGCCTCCAACCCTCCCAGGCCAGTCTGTTCCATTGTTTGACCACTCTTTTAGTGAAGAATTTCCTCTTGATGTCCACCCTGAGCCTCCCCTGGCCCAGCCTGAGGCCGTTCCCTCTCCTCCTGTCCCTGTTCCCTGGGTGCACAGCCCGACCCCCCCAGCTGTCCCCTCCTGTCAGGGAGTTGTGCAGAGCCATAAGGTCGCCCCCGAGCCTCCTTTTCTCCAGGCTGAGCCCCTTTCTAACTCCCTCAGCTGTTCCTGGAGCTCCATGCTCTTCCCCAGCTCCGTCTCCTTCTCTGGACACACTCCAGCCCCTCAATGTCTGTCTTGCCATGAGGGGCCCAGATCAGGACAGAGCACTGGAGGTGCCTCAGCAGTGCCCAGCACAGGGGGGTGGTCACTCTCCTCGTCCTGCTGGCCACACCATGGCTGGTACAGACCCAGCTGTCCTTGGCCTTCTTGGCCACACTGCTGGCAAAGCCCCCACACCCAGCTGTGGAGGCAGAACAAAGAGAAAGGACCCTCAAGCATTCAGAACCACTGTCCCAGTTTTCTTTTGCTGGTTCAGGTGCCCAGGTGAGAGCAGAGTGCAGGAAAACAAGTGGCACTGAGCAATGACCCACGGCAGCTGCAGGTACAGCTGTTGCTCTGTGCTGCCAACATCACTGCAGAGCTGTCCTGGGGTGAAGGTCACGAGGGTGCTGTCACCACCAGCCACATTGCCTTGCAAGGCTCTCTCATCCCATCCTGGTGCTGCCAGGGAGCTTTCATTGCTGCCCTTCATTCAGAAAAGGGCACACTCATAGCTCAGCAAACCCCCACAAATTAAAGGTGGATTTACTGGTTGGTGTCTATCTATTTTTGCACAAAGAACTTCGGGAGAACAAGGAGGTTTTGTAAGCTGCAGCTGAGTAAGTTCCCTGGCATGCTGAAGGAACCTGCTTTATTAAACTAGTAATACACAGCTTAAAACATGGAATGAGCTGGCTCTTGCACAGAGACAGGTGCAATCAATCCTGCCCAGGTCTCCCCAGCACAAATCTTCACTCTCCCAGCAACATGAACAACTGATGTAGAGCTGCTAGAAGTCAGGGGCTAGACACTCCACTACCACCAAAACTTCCTTTAAAAAACATGTTTCCAATTGAACCAAATCAAACTTTAAAATTCTCTTCTAGGAGGCAAGTAGTCAGCTTTTTGCCTTTCCTTTTAGGCCACCAAACCTAAGAGTAGTCCAGTAAAATTGAGAGGCTTGTCAATTCATGTCTAAAGCAAGGACTGTGGCCATTCCCCTGCAGCACAGACCAGCACATCTGCTTCACTGAGTACAGACTCACTGCCCCAAGGCTGGGGAGCTCCTGAGCAGCCCCAGCACACACTGTGCTGGAGCCACAGCTCCTGGAGGCTCCAGGTGAGTACACTGCTCCAGCAGCAGGGGTTGGAAAGTGCACTGTGCATTGGGACAAGCTGTTCTCAGCTGTTTGACTCCTCAGCAGTCCGTGCATTGCTTGTTGTACCTGACTGAAAACACCGATCTGCAGAGAGGTGGTGAAGAGCTCAAGTCAATGCTCAGCCTCCAGCTCCATCCAAATCTGGTTCCCAAATGAAACTTGTCACCTGGTAAAGTTTCCAAAGAGGAGACCCACCTGGGCAGGCTGGCCCTGCTCAGCTCCATGCCAGCACCCAGCACAGCCCCAAGAGAGGTGCCCTGTCACAAACCTCCCCTGCCAGAGCTGAGCTCCTTCCCTGTAGGCTGGGGATACAGGGAATTTGGGTAAGATGAGTCCAGAGGGAGTTTGCTTCATTTCTAATACTAGACTGGAAAAATACTGAATATCCACTGACAAAGCACCCCCAGCACATTCCCTTCCCCTCCTTGACCATCTCTGCCTCCTCCCAGTGAGAACTCAGCACAACTCTTGGGCCTCCTAAACATGCAGGGAACAAATCTGTGCTCCCTGCTGTCATTGAACAGGGCAGGGAAATCCTAACAGTTGCCTGAACAACATTTTTGGGGTTTTAATAAACAAACAAAACTCCAAATAAAGAAAAAAAACAAATGCCAAAGAACAACGAAACCCCACAACAACAAAAATAAAACACTTCCAAAGAAAGTCTCCCTCCTGGAAAAGCCAAGGGAAAAATGATGGGCATGGTCAAATTGGAAGGCTGAAAAAAACCAGGACATCAGTTGCTCCCAATGCCATGAGGCAAGGGACACATCACTCCATCTGAAATCCTTCTGGGCCTCTGCCACACTCCCCCCAGTCTGCCATAAGCTTCCTGGGTCAGCTGGTTCTGCCTTTCAGGGCACAGAAAAACAAGGCAAAGGACACAACACTGCTGCCAAAACATTTGGGAGAAGACAGGAATCCTGTATTTGTCTCTGTTGTATGAGTCAGCTGCAAAAGAGCTTTGGAGAAATCAGTGTAACAGGTGACTCTTCCCAGGCTGCAGCTCATGTCCTGATTTTCAAAGCCTCAGGACAGACGTTTGCCTTGTCCAAATTCTGCTTTAACTTGGCTCAGCTGTAACACCAATTCTTTCTTCGGAGCAGGAGCTTCTAACTGATTTGTTTTTAATTACCATTGCNGACAGAGGTTTGCCTTGTCCAAATTCTGCTTTAACTTGGCTCAGCTGTAACACCAATTCTTTCTTCTGAGCAGGAGCTTCTAACTGATTTATTTTTAATTACCATTGCTTCATACAATCATGATTTTCCAGACTGTCCTCTGTGCAGAAAAGGTATTTGGCCCTAAAACACTGCTGTAATATTTAAAATACAGGCCTGGTGTGACAACAGAGACTTTGAGAAGGACAGACAAAGGCTGCTGGACAGAGCAGAGCCACAGGATGGTACAAGATAGGGAAGAGATGGGCCCTGAGGACTCCACAAACACAAACAAATCACAAGGGACCAAATAAATACAGACCTGAAGGTGAAACCCATGAAAAAGAGCAAGTATTCAATATATGTAAAAATGCATGAGAGATGTCATTGCCCTGAAACAGGTGACATTTACTGATTTTCACAATTTTGGAAAGACAGAAGTTTTCCATAGGCTTTGCACCTTCCCTTGGATGGGAATATTCTCTTCCAACCCCCACACTCAGGAAAACACCAGTGCTACCTGCAGGAACGCCAGCCTAAGACTCTCTGGAACTCACACCAAGAATTGTTCTGGTTTGTGTCCTGTGGGCCATTCTCTGAGGTTCAGCTTAAAAAAGCACATTCAGCTCCTGATGTGCATTATTAGAAATAAACACTGCTTTCTAAAAAGAAGGAAAGCAGAGCAAGAATATGAAGTACACAAAGTTCTGTTGATATTCTAGTCAAACCTAAGGAAATAAAAATATATACTCCATATACAAATCAATCTTTATTTTCAAATGCTGCACTGCATAAAATGTATCTGATTGCCAGCCCTGTGCATGGACACAGCCACCCCTCCACCCTCCCCACCTCCCTGCTCAGCACAGCAAACGCAAAGCAACTACACACACCATCATTTGCACCAGAAGAAAAAACCTATTTGCAACCCAATTCTCTTTTCCTTACAAGTGAACAGTGTTCACCTGGAAAAATCACCAGAAAAACACATTTCATTTCTGCATTCAGATGAAATGATCAAGCTCGCTACAGGGCTGGTCCCATGCGTGGAAGCTGCCGGTGCTTTCAGTGCTCTTCACCTTCTTAACCTGAATAAAGAAGCACTCTCAAGGCTCCCCTGCTTCTCACAGTGCAACTGCCTCTCCCAGAAGGCAAAACAGTGCAGAGAAATCAGAGGGCAGAGCTCCTCTGAGAACGCCATGGCCCCATGGCTTTGTATCAAGTAATTCTCCTGCAGTGACCATTGTCCTTGCTGATGTCTTGCCACATCAGCAATTTATTTTTACCAGCAACACATACATTCTTCCCAAGTGAAAAGTGATTTCCATCCTTCGCTCCCAACAATGTTTCAGAGAAGTCCCAAATTTCATTCTGTACACAAGATCTTGTTGGAAATTATATCCATGGGGAAGGCTTTGTAGAGATTTTTGGTAATGGGAATTTGCAGAAACGTGGGTGCCTTTCTTATTAGGAAGAAAGGAGACCTGCTTGACAGGATGTTACATTTGTGTGCTTCTGCTTTAACTCCAATGTCCAATCACAGCCAAACCCACAGGTGACATTCACAGCAATCTTTGAAGGACTTCTCTTCTAGGCTCTGTGTCTTCTCATGTGTGCAGCAATAGAAGACGAAATCTCAGCGCTCCTCTTATTCTGGCCATAGTAGTCCACAAAGTCCCCATCAGGGCCCAGGAGGTACATAATGATTGTGTGATCCACCTGCAAGAGAGCACAGCATGGCTTGGGAGAGAGACACAGAACCACAGAACACCGGCTCAGACAGGAAATGTGGGATTGGGATAGGGAACAGCAGTGGGATACAGGGAAATGTGGGATTGGGATCAGCAGTGGGATATAGGGAAATGTGGGATCAGGATCAGCAGTGGGATACAGGGAAATGTGGGACTGGGATAGGGAATAGCAGTGGGATACAGGGAAATGTGGATCAGGATCAGCAGTGGGATACAGGGAAATGTGGGATTGGAATCAGCAGTGGGATACAGGGAAATGCTGGATCAGGACCAGCAGTGGGATACAGGGAAATGTGGGACTGGGATAGGGAATAGCAGTGGGATACAGGGAAATGTGGATCAGGATCAGCAGTGGGATACAGGGAAATACGGATCGGGATCAGCAGTGGGATACAGGGGAATGTGGACTGGGACCAGCATGGGATACAGGGAAATGTGGATCAGGATCAGCAGTGGGATACAGGGAAATGTGGGATTGGAATCAGCAGGGGGATACAGGGAAATGCTGGATCAGGACCAGCAGTGGGATACAGGGAAATGTGGACTGGGATCAGCAGTGGGATACAGGGAAATGCAGGATCGGGATCAGCAGTGGAATAGAGGGAAATGCGGATCGGGATCAGCAGTGGAATAGAGGGAAATGCCGTATCGGGATCACCAGTGGGACACGGGGAAATGCGGGACAGGGGCGCCCCCTGCCGGCGCACTGAGGCAGCCTCACCCATGCACATCCCGGATATTCCAATCGGATTTATATCAAAATTAACTCCCCTGCAAATTTATTTGAATGATGCTGCAAGTGCTGTCTGCACCTAACCGTGACAACATCTTTCTCAGTAAAGACACAGAGTTCCGGTGCTGGAACCGGATGATTGCTCACGACTGAGATACAACCGTGCTCTGAGTTCAGTTGCATTAGAAATGAGAAATCACAGCGACTTTGGAGCACACAGGAAAAGAGCCAGTCAAATATGTTACAGATCAGAAAGAAATTCGGCTATTGCCAGACTGGCTAGTTCCTGTACTACTGTCTGCATTTCTGGGATTGTCTAGAACACACTTTGGTAAGGTTCTGAGCTTGTAGGAAGGCATTGTGGTTCTGACAGATTAACACACCACTGCACATGGGACTTCAGTAAAGATCCAACAGCTGGTTTGAAAATGTACATGCTGCTCTTACCCACAGTCTTTCAGCAAGCAAAGGCTCCTTTTACTTACTATGTAATCATTGTCCTCATCCTTGGGCCCTTCACTGTAGTACACACGGTATGCTTTAGCCACTTGGTCAATCTGTGCCTTGCTGCCAGTCAATCCCACCAGCTTTGGAGAAAATTCTAGACAGAAAGAAGACATTTTAGTGAAAAGAATCCCTTCAAGAGGCTCCTTTTCAGTGCTCTGTACTGCATGCTATGAGACACAGAGGAAGAAAGCAGAATACCTTTAACATATCTGGCAATGGCTTCTTGGTTGTCCCTCTCAGGATCGATGGTGATGAAGAGTGGGGTCAGATTAGGCAAAGATGGAATTTGATCTGTGACATTAACAATTATTATTTATTTTAGAAAAGCAGGTATCACCTCTCATCTTCCTTCAAACAAGCTCACAGCCATGTGACATCAATCCAAGCCCACCCCAAGTGACTAAAAAAAGGCCATTTGGGGCAGCTTTATTTGTGTAATTTGTGAAGGAAGCAAATGCCATGAGATGCAATCCTCTGTTGTCTGTGCTGGGAGCTTCCAGCCCCCCAGCCAGAGGCTCTGCCCTGCTCAGGAAGGATGACAGACTGTCTCTACTGCAGAAGATGCTGTGGTGTAATGCATGGGTTGGAACACAAGGAAAGCATGCCAGGATGGTGGAGCAGGAGGAAACATTAAAACACAACCCAGGCTCTTTCCTTCGTGTTCCAGCCAAAGCCTTCACTTTGGTCTGACTTCCCCCCTGCTGGGTTAATATTAACCCTGCTCAGTAATTCTTCAGAGCCTGTAGGATAAGAAAACACAGCTAACACAGAGCCTTCCTCCTCCCTTCATTCCACAGCACAGCCACTCTGCTTCAGTCACTTCTTGGCAAAAATACAATGCAATATATTTCCTGTAACCTGCCACCATCTTTTTATTCCCAAGTCCCCTGCTGTGGAAAAATCAGTGCTGTCATGTCAGACCTTAGTGATGCTAGGGATTGGTCTATGCATCCCTTAGCAATTAATTCAATTACTGAATAATAGCCAGCAGCCTTTAAAAAAAATATTACCAATTATCACCATCTGTGGTATTTTATCAGAATAAACCTGACCTACCCAAAAATCCCTGTTTACGGACCCCTAAACCAACTGAAATCCCATACCAATTTCATCTACCACTGCAATCATTTTCTCCAGTTCATCAGGACAGATGTCAGGGCAGTGAGTGAAGCCAAAGTAGATCAGCACCCACTGGCCAATGTAGTCCTTGTTGGTCCTGGGCTGTCCCTCATGGCTGATGAGTGAGAAGGGCCCTCCCAGCAGCGGCTTCCCAATGCCTCGGTTTCGTTCCTTCTCCAGTTCTGTAAAACACAAGTGGGAATCAAACACACCCATGCCATAGTGCACAATGCCTCCCAGGCAAGCCCTGGGAGCAGCCACTGCTCAGGGTCACTTCAAGATCCACCAACACCCATCATGCAGAAACCCATTGTGCACATGCCTTCCAGAAAGCGTTCCTTTTGGACTAAATCAAATATATCACTAAATTATTTTGAAACATGACATTATCTCTTGTTATTACCAGACTACATATTTGTTCAAAAAGGGAAAAACAAAGACAGATATCTGGCCTGCTGTGAAACAGCGAAACCAGCATCTGCTGAACACTGAATATACCCTAAATCTACAATATCTCTGTTTTCAACAGAAAATTCATCAAAAGGAAATGTGTGAGCAGTTCCTGCAGGGGAGGGCAAAGCTCTCGGGCTGCACAGCAGGAACCCAACGAGCCCACAACAGCCTGCTCCGTGTATGCTCTGCACAGGCTGGCAGAGCATGGAGCCAAACATAACTATTTCAACCTAGGAACTTTAAAACGCTGAACCTTGAACTGCTTTTAATTTTTGAAAATTTTCTGCAGCACTTCCGCAAAGACAGGCACCAAGTGGCCCTGTGGCAAAGCTGCGATAGAGCGACGATGCCCAAGCAGCTAAAACACATCTGAATGCAAACCCCACATCATTCAAACACGGAAATTGCTTCGTCTGACCACNCCCCGCGCAGGTCCGCAGCCGCCACAGCCCCGCCGCCCCCGCCATGTTCCCGCTGCCCGGCCCGCCCCTTCCGCCCCGCCCGAGGCCGCCATGCAGGCGGCGCCGCGCGTCGCCTTCGGGGTCATCGCTGACATCCAGTTCGCGGACGTGGAGGACGGGCACGATTTCGGNAATCATTTTCTCCAGTTCATCAGGACAGATGTCAGGGCAGTGAGTGAAGCCAAAGTAGATCAGCACCCACTGGCCAATGTAGTCCTTGTTGGTCCTGGGCTGTCCCTCATGGCTGATGAGTGAGAAGGGCCCTCCCAGCAGCGGCTTCCCAATGCCTCGGTTTCGTTCCTTCTCCAGTTCTGTAAAACACAAGTGGGAATCAAACACACCCATGCCATAGTGCACAATGCCTCCCAGGCAAGCCCTGGGAGCAGCCACTGCTCAGGGTCACTTCAAGATCCACCAACACCCATCATGCAGAAACCCATTGTGCACATGCCTTCCAGAAAGCGTTCCTTTTGGACTAAATCAAATATATCACTAAATTCCTTTGAAACATGACATTATCTTTCATTGTTACCAGACTGCATATTTGTTTAAAAAGGGAAAAACAAAGACAGATATCTGGCCTGCTGTGAAACAGCGAAACCAGCATCTGCTGAACACTGAATATACCCTAAATCTACAATATCTCTGTTTTCAACAGAAAATTCATCAAAAGGAAATGTGTGAGCAGTTCCTGCAGGGGAGGGCAAAGCTCTCGGGCTGCACAGCAGGAACCCAACGAGCCCACAACAGCCTGCTCCGTGTATGCTCTGCACAGGCTGGCAGAGCACGGAGCCAAACACAACTATTCCAACCTAGGAACTTTAAAACGCTGAACCTTGAACTGCTTTTAATTTTTGAAAATTTTCTGCAGCACTTCCGCAAAGACAGGCACCAAGTGGCCCTGTGGCAAAGCTGCGATACAGCGACGATGCCCAAGCAGCTAAAACACATCTGAATGCAAACCCCACATCATTCAAATACGGAAATTGCTTCGTCTGACCACGAAACGCGACACCCCCGGCGCTCCTCCCGCACCCCGCACTCACTCTCCTCCTTGCGCCGCTTCATCAGCTTCATGCCGGCCAGCAGCCCCCCGCCCAGCACCACGGTGGCCGCCAGCGATCGCCACGACAGGAGCTGCGGGGGACAAGGGCTTTGTGAGTGCCCAGGGCACCGGAGCGGCCCGGCCCGGCCCGCTCTCCCTCCCTCATTCACTCACCCGCTTCTGAGCGCCCGCCCTCGGCCCGCGGCCCGGCGGCAGTTGCGACAACGGGCGGCTGCGGGGNAGGCGGCGCCGCGCGTCGCCTTCGGGGTCATCGCTGACATCCAGTTCGCGGACGCGGAGGACGGGCACGATTTCGGCGGCTGCCGGCGGCGCTACTACCGGAACAGCCTGCGCTTGCTGCGGGAGGCGGTGCGGACGTGGGCCGGCGAGAGCCCGCCGATAGACTTCGTGGTGCAGCTGGGCGATAGCATCGACGGGCAGAACGCCCGGCGCGGCGAGGCCGAGAGCGCCTTGCAGCAGGTGCTGGAGGTCCTGGGGCAGCTCTCGGTGCCGGTGCACCACGCGTGGGGCAACCACGAGCTCTACAACTTCAGCCGGGCCCGGCTGGTGCACACCGGGCTGTACAGCCGGCCCGTGGGGGGCTCGGACGGGCCCCCGGACAGGGAGTGCCACGCTTATCACTGCAGCCCGGCCCCGGGGCTCCGCCTCGTCGTGCTCGACACCTACGACGTGAGCACCCTGGGCACGGACCCCGGCAGCCCCCGCTACCAGGTGTCCCTGAAGGTGCTGCGGGAGAAGAACTCCAACGATGACCTCAACAACCCTGAAGGTATCTCCCGCTTGGCAGGGACGCAGGCGGCCCAACTTTCGCTGTCCGGAGCTCCCGGTGCTGACAGCGGGATGCCGGGGGCTCTAGCATTTGCTCCATTGCTGCCCACCGCTGCCGCCTCCCTGCCGTCAGTGCGGCTCCAGGAGGGCACAGGAGATGCTCTCCCGTACTGCCGGTGCTGCCGTGGTGCCTCTGGGCTGGGGCTGTGCGGTGCTTTGTGTCCTGGAACACCACGCAGCTGCTGGGGAAGCGGCTGTTGCAGAGCACCGATGCCGGGGGGACACCCAAGCAATGGAAACCTTATTTGTGTAGCGTGACCAAAACTCCCGAAAACACTAACAAATAATCTTCTTTGTGCTAGGGAGTGGAATGTTGATCCAAGAAATGCAAAAAGAACCCCGAAGGTTCTGAGAGTAAACCAACCATCAGCAGATTTACATAAGGCAAATAGAGGAGCCATGGGAGGTGTATGCACTTGTGCCTAACCTTCTTCTTCATTGCAGGGCTCAAAGAACCCTATTTTGTAGCATTTAATGGAGGATTTAGCCAAGCCCAGCTGGACTGGTTCAATGAAGTCCTCAAGTTCTCTGATGAAAACCAAGAAAAAGTTATAGTTACGGGTAGGTGGATATGGAGGGCATGAATAGATGATCAGAATCGTTTGTGTCGGAAGGCCCTTAAAGCTAATCTAGTTCCAACCTCTCTATTTGATTGGAGATGTATACTCCTATGGAAATATGCTGGGGGGAAAAAAGCTATGTATGTTAGCTGTGGAAAACATGCAGTTGGTCTGCTGAGGTACAGATGAGGGAGCAAACCATGCCTCACTCTGGGGATGAGCTTTCTGTACTCGGATGGCTGAACTTCCCAGCAGTGAGGCAGCTTTGTTACAAATTTAACTCCCTTTCTTTCTTTCCCTCTGCACTGCAGCTCACGTGCCCATCCATCCTGGCGCTTCCAACGGGGTTTGCCTGGCCTGGAATTACGAGGCTGCGCTGTCGGTGGTGCACTCACACCGGTGCGTGGTCTGTGTCCTCGCAGGGCACCTGCACGACGGCGCCTACTGCCTGGACAGCCACGGAGTCCATCACCTCACCCTGGAGGGGGTGATTGAGACACCACCAGAGAGCAATGCCTTTGGAACTGTTCATGTCTATGAAGATAAAATGGTACTGAAGGGAAGGGGCAGGATTCCTGACAGAGTTATGCATTTCTGAAACACCAGGAAAATGCAGCTTGCTCTTCTTCAGGAAGGACTCGGACAAAGACGTAGGAGATTCAGCTGTTTGCTTTTAGAAAGCTGTGCATGGCTGATCCTTACTGCTTTAGCTCAGACGGTTTTCTCCTGGATACAGAGTTTTCAAAAATATGTTTCTGTAAGAAAGCACCGTATTTCTTTTTGGAGAATAAAGAAGGCCAGTCATTGAAATAAATATACTTGAATGCAGAATGTTCATTTCAAACACCCAATCCAGACTGGATTGCTACTGTGAAAAGATGCAAACCATGTAATGAATATTGTTCAGAAAAAGCTCCACTGTTGTTCTCTCAGTGAGCATTAAAGCATGCAGAGTTGTACCTGCCCAGCCACATCTCTATTTATTTTCTGTGAACATTACAGTAAGGTTGAGGGTCTGGCAGAATATAATTTAATCTTCCAACAAAGACTTCAGCTTTAAAAGACTAAACTAATCCTCAAAAAAAGCTGAGCCTGGAGAATGGAGACTATCGGTGCTGCACCATGGAATGCTGCAGATATTTGGGCTGTGTGTGCACAGCTGGAATCACCTGCAGCAGTGCTGAGAGCATGAGCTCTGACACCCATCCAAATGAAGGTGGTGTGTGTTACACCTGGAGCTGTCCTGGCTGTGTCCCAGCCAGCTCCTGAGTCCAGAGTATCCACCTGTGCTTCCTTCTCCAGGATGAACAGTGGGACATGCTTGCTGCTGCAAGGCTGCTGCGTGGGTCCTGCTTTCTAAAAAAATTAGGTGAGCAGCAGAGTTGTGACAGTGCCTACATCTGTTGGTGACAGGCTTGGATATGCATCTCCCAGAAAATAAAATGATACAGAGACTTTCATTGAGTTTTCTTTTAAAAAATAGTGTTTATTACTCAAACCAGTGACTTTCACTTAAAGATAATAGCAAAAATATTTTTTTCAGATATATTCTGAATCATATATATATGATTTTAGCACAGTACAGAAATACAAACTGCTCAATTTTCCAGTAAGTCTGAAATTATCCAGGCACATTTTTGAAAGTTCTATGGCTGTAAACAGTCATTTATTAAAATAGTATTTGCTTTGCTTGTCCCTTATGTTACAGAATAGTAGATTTCCCAAACTATGAGGTGATTGGAGAGTGATCCAGGGATGCAATGATATCTTGAATATACCATCAGAACAGACATTAGATTTTGGTGCTTGGAAAATGTAAGAAGCAGCAAGGTGAACAGTTTCCATGGAGAAATTCCCCAGATTTGACAGTGTTCCTCAACATTTTACCAAATCTCAATTGGCACTGCTGGAAGCAGCCAGGTATTTTTGGGTCCCATCAAACTGACACTCACCTTTCATTAAGCATCAAAAACAAAGGCAAGTAAGGTCAGCATAGTTACTGTAGACTTTCTCCCACCCAACTACATCACAGTTTTGCAGTGTGTTGGCCAAGACTCTCGCATGTCTTTGTTCACGTAAATGTACAGCCACGAAACAAAGGGAAAGAGGGCAACAACAACTGCAGCAACCAAGCGAACTCCTCCCAGGGCACTCCTACAACAGAACAAATCCAACAGAGCTACTTCAAATCACTGAATCTTTAAGGTTGAAAAAGACCTCCAAGATCATCCAGTCCAACCTTGCAGTGCATACCACCACACCCACTAGACCCTATAGTGCAGGGCCACATCCAGTCTTTTTTTTTGAACACTTCCAGGAATGGTGACTCCACCATGTCCCTGGGCAGCCTGTGCCAATGCTTGACCACTCTTTCAGTGAAAGAATTTTCTCTGAGATGTAATTCTAACCTCCCCTGGCACTGCTTGAGGCTGTTTCCTCTGGTCCTGTCCCTTGTTCTCTGGGAGCAGAACCTGGCTGGACTCTCTGTCAGGGAGTTGTAGAGAGTGACAAGGTCCCCCTGAGACTCCTTTTCTCCAGACTGAGCCACTCCAGCTCCATTGGTGACTCCTGGTGCTCCAGACCCTTCCCCAGCTCTGTTCCCTTCCCTGGACATGCTCCAGTCCCTCAAAGTCATTTTTGAAGTGAGGTGCCCAAACTTGACCCCAGGCCTGGAGGTGTCTCAGCAGTGCCAGCACAGGGGACAGGCACTGTCCTCATCCTGCTGACCACACTGTGCCTGGGACAGGCCAGGATGTCCTTGTCCTTCTTGGCGACATCTACAGCTACCACATAACATTCACATCTGCCTGCAGCTGGAAAGACAGCAGAGAGACTTTGGCCACTTTAATGGGGCTGCTGTGGAGCCAGAGTCCTTTACTGGACAGGCACAAAGAATTTTCTGACAACTCAGGCTATAGAAACTAGTTGGAATTAAAAAACAAAAACAAAAACACCCTAAGCAAAGGGAAAATGCCCCTATTATGGCAGAGGGCCAGAAAAAGTGCTTCATGTAGCCTTACACTCCCCCCTTGCCCCAACTTTTATCTGTGCAAGATCCTCTAGGCTGTAGCATCAGCTGGGCATCTGGAAGGTTCAGAGGGTGACACGAAACAGGAAAGCAAGCTGCCAAAATCAACTGCGTGTTTTCAAGCAGCTAGTCACTAAATGTGGACATTGGAATGGATTATAAAAAAAGAGAAAATAAAACTCACTTTGCTGAACTGCGACAAAGACTCATCCATATTGTAATAATCACCAGACCAAACAACTCTCTAAAAAGCCAAACAAAAAACAGATCAGGAAATAATAGAAATAATACAAATTTTGCCTCCAAAACAGTAGTGGCTGCTCCTTTGGAGAAGTTCAATATATTTTACTAGGATTATAAAGATATTTAAAAATCAGGGAAGCAATGATTGTTCACTTCCCTATGTCCAAGGAGTCACAGGTTTGGAGCATTATGGTGCCTCCTCTCTGGTCTGATTCTTCTGGACCATCAGCATTTATCACAGCCCAGGAAATAAAGTTTTGGAAGGCAACACCAGGAGGAGATAGCCTGGTGAGCTGGATTTGGGTGGGGACAAATAAAACCCACTGTTTACCTGCCTTCCTCTTCATGAAAAATGTTTCCTTTAGCGTAAGCAAACAAAGAGCAAGCCAAGGCAATGGTCCCAACAACACAGCCAGTAGAATGAAGGTCACAGAGGCTCCTCCAAACACCATTGCCTGGAGAAAAAGTTGACTGTCAGCCACTATCATGAAGCATGAAGTAAACTCATCTGGGTCTTCCACAGACCTGAATGGCAAATACCCCTTGGTGAATTTACATATACCTGCAGTTTTACAAAAATTGTGCTATTGTAATCTTTATTTTCCACAGATCATGGCACAAGGAGAACCCTAACTAAGAATTTAACATGCAGATTCTCTTGATCAGCCAAATGCCACCTGTTACACAGTAAACCTCCCCTGAAATATTCAAAACCACAAGCAACCAACCTTCATGAGTTCTGAACTTAGGAATGCTGCCACTTTATATGCTTAAGGTATCCAGAATACCAAGAGACTGCAATGGTGTCATTTGTGACAATACCGTGCACTCCTGAAGGTTTTCTTTTTTGAGTATGATTTAGTTTATTCAGCGTGAGTATTCATCCAGAACAGATACAGGCACTTTTTGCATATAAAATGACCTTAAATTATTTCCACTGAATTAAAATACAAAAAAATCTTAACTATGCTCTGAAGACCTGAAAGAAATGTGATCTGAATGATCCTCTGAACTGCTATTAGTTCCCACAGTAAACACCCTTGGAAACTCAACCTTTGAATGTCCCTATTGCTGCTCATTGCTCTGTGGGGCAGCTGCAACACCTGGCACTGAACAAGACCTTTGGCACTTTCACAGGACTGTGCAAAGCTCAGATGCTCTTGCACGAGGTAGATAAACAAAACCACAGATTTACAACAACGAAATAAAGTGAATGAAAGTGCTAAGGTCAACACAGAGCCAGGTTCAGAGCATGCTCCCAGACTTCTGCTCCAGATGGCTTTTAGCTGGAATCAGGGTGCAAAGGCAAGTCCATCCCAGCAGCTGGGCTTTCTCTAGGCTCCTCTCCTCACCTGCAGCATGTCCAGCCACCAGCGCTAAAACAATGATCTGCTTGTGTAGAAATAGGTCCTGCAGCTTTTTGCCCTCAGAAGGCAGTAGGATGCGTTTCTACATAGTCTGATTTTAATTTGTGGTTCAATTAAAAAAATAAAAATGCAAACCAGCCACCTTTTGAAGGCAAAATTTGAGCAGAGACTGTGTTGCACACCAGTATCATACCTGTTATTGAAGGGTTGATGCTGACAAGCAGTGTCAGGGCAGCTGGCACTAAGTAGACAACCTGTTAATGACATAAATCTACTCGGTAGCAAAACTTAACAAGGTCAGGAAGCAGAAGTGCCCAGCCCCAGCAGCACTTCTCCTCTTTGCAGCAGTTTGTGAGAGGCACAGAGCAGATCCCAGTCCCTTACCCTCTGGCTTGCCCTGGCACTGTTAGTGCTCATCTTCACCATCACCACCCCAAACCCCGGCCCATCAGCCCACAGCCTGCCCCCTGCTCCT
Organism: Pycnonotus jocosus; assembly: GCA_013400435.1. Taxonomy (NCBI): domain Eukaryota; kingdom Metazoa; phylum Chordata; class Aves; order Passeriformes; family Pycnonotidae; genus Pycnonotus; species Pycnonotus jocosus. The sequence continues at coordinate 7,904 of VWYP01027982.1, read as the reverse complement.
GGGTTCGGAATACTGACTGCCTGCCCAAGCACTGCAGAGCCCTTCCCTGAATCCTGATCCTCCAAGGATCTGGGGTGAAATAAAGCAGCTCCTGGAAGCACGGTCGGATTCCAGCCGTCGCTGCAGTAGACATCGCTTTCCCGGCGTCTGCCCGCTCTTCAGCTGGAAGCCGGGACATTTCCCCCGGTGGCCCCGGATCGGACGGGTGTAAGCGGAGAGAGGCTGGGGCCGCCGGGACCTCCGGGGCAGGAGGTGCGGAAGGGGAAGGGAAGGGCGGCCCGTACTCACCATCCACAGCCCCGCGTCGGGATCGTTCACCTGCAGCGGGAGGCGCGCACTGAGACCCCGCAGCCGCCGGTCCGGCCGGGGCCGAGCTCCCCGGGAGGGGAGCGGCGGGGACGGGAAGGGAGCCCCGGCCTCACCTGCACGGCGGCCGCCAGCCCGAAGAAAGCGGCCATGAGGAGATTGCAGAGCCGCCACAGCCGAGCCGCCATGGCCGGAGGGGCCGGCAGGCGGGACAGAGGGGCGGGACGCGGGCGGGCCCTGGCGTGATCCCGGCCCCGATCCCGATCCCAACCCTGATCCCGGCCCCGATCCCGCTCCCAACCCCGATCCCAATCCCATCCCCGATCCCGATCGTGGGGCCGCCCGGGACGGGACGGTCAGCACGGCGATACCGCGAGGGAGGTGAGGCCCTGGCACAGGGTGCCCAGAGAAGCCGTGGCTGCCCCAGGATCCCTGGAAGAGTCCAAGGTCAGGCTGGACGGGGCTTGAAGCAGCCTGGCACAGTGGAAGGTGTCCCTGCCCATGGCTGCGGGCTAAATGAGATGAGTTTTAAGGCCGCTTCCAACCCAAAGCATCCTGTGATTTTTGTAATGGTTCAGAATTAGTTCCGTGTTTAAGAGGTTCAGTCATTTTGTGTAGTCTGGAGAATCAAAAAAGGATATTGATCAGAAGAATAGCATTGTGCCATCGTTCGCTGCTCATTTATGATGAAAAGTGATAATAAGTGATGAATTGAAAGTGGGTCCTTTAGAAATGTGATATTTACCAAAACTGAGCCTCTGTGAGATCATGTCTCCCACCGATTTCAGTATGAGCATCATACAGTTCACTCAGCACCCAAGAGCATCAGGTCTTGCTGAATTGTTATGTGGAGGACATGTAAATGTGTCCACACTTGTGGAGAGGGTTAATTCTCAGCTTATTTTTAACTGAGTCTTTCCATGAGCAGGTTACAAGAGATGAAATTACTGCAAATAAAGGCACAGGGAAGTAAGTGTTGTCTTTGTCAAGAGTCCCTACCCCTCACCTCAAAAGAAGCAGAACTCTAGTAATGAATCATCTTCATGCCTTGTTTCCATGTCAAGGATAGGCTCTTGAATGTATTTTCTAACAGAGGGGAAGTAATTTTGGGCTAGCAAATGGAAATGTCAAGGATTAAAAAGCAACAGTGGTGATAAAAAATGTAAGAAGAATGGAAGAGACAGCATGTCTTTCATTAGCATAATAATTATTAGCATAATATGATAAGAAAATGAAAGCAGCCAAGCTTTTCAGGCACACAAGTTCTTTGTGCAGGAAACAAAATTATGAGTCACTGCCCATTTTTTCCAACCATACTAGCTGATCTTCAAAATGAAAATTAATCTGTGATGAAGTCTTTGGCTCTTTAATTTGTCTGATCACAAGTTATTGTGCAAATTTGCACAGCCCACCTAGTTTCTGTCACAGCTGGGCTATTCCTTGACAACTCATGGGCAGCACAGTCAGGAGGGGAGAAAGAGCTGATGGGAGAAAGTGATAGAGACTGGGAAGGAAGCAGAAAAACAGCTGGACAGACACATCCAGGGCCATGTGTGGCATGGGACAGGACTCTGCTGGGGGGAAGGGAAGGCTGGGTTGGCAGAAAGCAGCTTCTAATGGACACTTAGGAGGCAGAGAATGGAAGGTTTGGCAATCCTGTGAGTGACCTAAGTCCAGTGACCTAAGAGCAAGGGAACACTCCTGAGCATAGGCTCAGAAGGAGGGATTGCTTTACCAGCTGTGATGTTCTTTACTGTTGTAATTCACAGAATCACAGAATATTCTGAGTTGGAAGGGACCCATGAGGATCAGAGAGTCCAACTCTTGAGTGGATGGCCTATACGGGGATCAAACCCACAACCTTCATATTAGCATCATGCTCTGGCCAACTGAGCTAAATGGAATTCAAAAGCAATCAGGCTGTCACATGCCTTAGAAATAAAAAGGTCTTTCAGTGCTGGGTGTGCTTATTGCAAAGAAAAGGTCGATGCTGTTCACTTTAAAGCTTTACCAACCATCCTGAGCATTTCCTCCAACCACCCGCTGCAGGGACACAGGAGACTTTGTCGGCAGAAGGCAATACTGACTTCTCCCATGAGAGGGAGGCCAAGAACCTTTAGTATCCTTGAGCAGAACTTCAGCTACTTGTTCCTCGATAGTAGGCAAAACATCTTCCCTCCTTATGACTCTCTGGATCTGCTGCTCACCCCGTAGCAGTCTGAGCTTATCTTCACTGTGACAAATCCGGCTGTAAAGAAGAGAGACAGCAGAGATGGGCCCTGCAGCCAAGCTGTGATATTGAGAGCCAGGACCTTTCTCAAGGGCCTGTACCAGAGATGTTACTACAACACAGCCACAGTCACCATCACAGTGACCCAGTTCAAAAAATCCTTGTGTCGTGAATGGTCATAGATTGGTTTAGATGGATCTAAAGTGATTAAAAGGCTCTGGGTGGGCAGGTGAAGGGTTTGGGGGCCTCTGGTGTTTTCCTGGCTGCAGAAACCTGACTGCAATTCCAATAGGGGCATCTGGAGATAAATGCATGGTTGCACAGCTGATATTGCCAAAAGGGCTCTGGTTTTAGTTTCCTTGACTGGTGGGTCAGGTGCCAGGAGCAGGGCAGGAGGTGCCCACCTTCCTGAGAATGGGAGCAGCCCTGTGTTCCCTGACTGACCAACTTCAGAGGACACATTTCTGAAGAAAAGGCAAACCCATCCCTGGGAGTGATAATGCTCAAGGATGTGGGTGCAGCAGGTGAGTAATGCAGAGGAACAGGGAAAAATCATATGCACCTCAAGGGGATTTGATTTTGGGGTGAGAACAGTCTGTAATGTTGAATTTCATATGTAATATTGGTTGTTGAATGGCAATGCCACGATATGTCATAGTTACCATGGACAATGAGTATGGACTGCTCCAGATACACCACTCATGGACTAACTGAACTCAACAGACATCTTGGTGGGGATGACCAGTGACTAGTGAAATAATAGCTATGATCATGTAGAGTTATATGAAAATATACGTATATAACATAGTTGGAAAGTATAAGATCCAGGCATGATGTAAATAGTACAGAATAAGGGGTGGATGATGTCCTGGTTGTGGAGAGAAGGACACATCAGGAAAAAATGCTGACAAACACTCTCATGTCCTGGTGTGGCACAATGTTTTAGGAATAAAGTGATAAGTAACAGATGTCACATATGTTGACATCAGGAAGGTTTTTAATATTGGCTGTCCTGACCCCTTCTTAAGAAGATGTAAGAGCATGGTGAGTGTAAAACTGGTGAGATCATTGTACCTCAATGCTAATTATCAGTGTTTGTCAAAATGGAAGGACATATTCAGAGGATTTTTGCAGAGGTCTGTTCTGATGCTAGATCCTTTTTAATTACTTCAGTTAACAGCCTGGATGATTAACATCCATGACTGCTTTATTAAACCTGCTAATTACTCCAGGCTATTGAGGACAGCAAAGATAACAGGATTCAGCACTAGGTGGAGAGATGGCCTGCTATCTACAGAGCAATATTCAACAAGTACAACTTCCAGCACTACTTTTATGAGCAGTGAAGAACATAGGTTCAGGTGAGGGAACTGGGTAGATGCAGTTTTCCAAAAAAACCCGAAACCAAACCAAAAAACAAGCAAATAAAAACAAAACACAACAATTCAAACAAAAAACCTCACAAAACAAAACCACCACCACCACAACAAAAAACAATCAA
>VWYP01027980.1:206-37336 GCA_013400435.1 Pycnonotus jocosus | reverse complement strand
CTTCCAAATATTTAATAATGAAAGTATGGAAAAGTCACCAAACCTTACATTCAGAAGTGTCTCTCTATATCATAATACTTGCCTTGCAGCCATGACAAAGTTTCTTGTGGATAAAGAGTCATGCTTTAAGCATGATGCTCTGAGGACAGTGACACCAGAATGCAGATACCAGGTTGTTTATTCACAGTCATACTGGAAATTGGTGCTGCTGACTGGCAACTGTAGAAAGCAGAAAGAAATTTTCATAAGGGCCAGAAATTGGACAGTGAAGATTTCCTGCATATTATGACTATGTCAAAGGTTAGCTTTTGACTCCCAGAGCATGCAGTACCAACATTTAGATTCCAGAGGGCTGTTTAGCTTTATCCATCTTTTGAGATATGCTTTTCAAGAACATTATTTCTTTTATGTATTAGGAACATCTACAGCTACATACAGGGAATGCTTTTTGTAAATATAGTTGATATAGATAAGGAGACATTACTTATTTCTTTTGAGAAATTAGATTTATTCAGGGAAAAAAAATAAAACTAAAAAGTCCAAAAACCTCAAGAGATTAAAGAAAATATTTGGTCAGTGATTATTTGTATTTTTCTACAAATGAGGCTTAGTCTTTGTGAATTATGAAGACTAAGCAGGGATGAATTTGAAATTTCATTTACCTTTTTTTTTCTTTTTTACTACCAATATTTCCTTTTAATTAATAGTTTACTAACAAAATTTAAGCATAAAATATCACAGTAAAAAGGAAAACTGGGCAATTATACCTTGCTAAAGCATCTGTTCTCTCTCTTCAGAGGAGGCAGTTTCATTTCAGTAATGGACTTGGCCAGCTCTGAATGGTTATGTTTAGGACATAAACAACCCAGACATCTCCATGACAAGAATAATTTTTTTGGCAGGCTTGATCAAACTTTCAACACAAATAGAAGGAATGTGAAAACAGCGCAACTTGTTCTTTCTAAATCCTTTTCATTCAAATCACTGACATTTTGAATTAGCAGACCTTGAGAAGCAAGAGATCTCAGAGACCTCAGAACTCTCCTCGTCCAGAAAAACAAACAAGAAATTAACTCATTACAGTCACTGTATATAGTCCATATTACTGTATGGTCTCTGTTATTGATGCTTTAAGGATGACTTTACAGACCTCTGAAACTATGGAACCCCATTCATAACAATCTACAGACCATCTCCTAATCTTTAAGGTATTCATATTGATTAAGTTTGATATTATTTAATTTTACCCTGATAATTGTCTATGACATCATATTAGCAAGATGTGTCTTGCTGTCTTACTGCAAAGAAAAAAAAAATGTATTATTTTGCTTTCCATCAAACCTATTTCTCCCTCTGCCCAGCAGGAAATGTCACACATATATATATATATATATATACACACACACACACATTTCCACGCTTCCCAACCCCCCCGCAAAAAATTCCTTTTAGGTCAAAAGAAGCTTTGGGAAAGTAAGAAGATATATAAAAAGACTGTGTATTTTCTCTGCTGATGTAGAAAGTTGTTTCTTAGCAGCAGTGAGTAAAAGGAAAGAATGAGAGGGTAGTAAAGTAAACTTGGCTAAGAATGAAAAAGGCCAAACAGAAAAGTCCGTATTTACTTTTCTATTTTTTGTTAATAAAAGGTATTCGCTCTCTGGTGGGCTGACACACAGGTACACAATGCCTTGAGAGCTAGAAAGAAGCAGACCAACACATACAATTCAGGCACTAAATTGGACACAAAAGTGCCATTTATAATACAAAGTGAGATGAGTGCTGTTTCACATAGTCGGTCTGGTCTAAGTCCAAAATAGTGTGTGTGCTTAGATTTTCCCCCTCACAATCTGTAAAAAGTTGGAAACTTGAAGTTCACTACAAATGTAAGGCTGTAATCTACACTTTGTTACTACAAGTACACTGAAAAGCAGACCAGAGAGAGGCATGAGGAAAACCCTCCTAGCTCATGATATGAAAAGCTGCTGGTTATATGTTTGTAGGATAACTCAAGTTGGAAAGAATCTCAGAAAGTTTCTGGTCCAAATCCCTGCTAAAGCAGGGTTGGCTGTGATATCAGACCAAAATACTCACCACTTTTTAGGTGCTTTTGAAGGTATTCAGCAGCAGAGGTTGCATACAGTCTCTGGGCAACCTGTTCCAGTCCTCGATTTTTTCATGTGTCAGGCTGGACCCTCTCTAGTTCCTGGCATTGTCTGTGGTCTTGTGTTCTCCTATCATACACCACTATAAAGCGCCTGACTCTCAGAAACAGAAAATGTTACATTGTCAAAAAAAGATCTGGGATGCTTTCATGCTGTATCTTCGCTAAAAGAGTGAAAGACATTTTCTGTTTCCTCGTAGTCTTCACTCACTTTGAAATTGCCTTCTCAGGCCTGAGAAGCCTTTATTCTCATGTACAAACAAAACTTCTGCAAAAAAAGCAGTTCTTTTAAGAGGTCTTTGTATTTTTTTCTGCTCATCTCAGAAGAGGAATTGGAGATTGCCCATGGCTAGAAAAGCAAAAAGCTGAGTTATTTTACTTCCTAAAATTCACTAACCTTAATAAGCAGTATATTAAATCTGTATTAATTTCAATTTTTTGTTTGCAAAGGATTTGATTAAATGGCATGCATAATGTTCTAAAGCTGTTCAAGTTGTTGATCTGCAATGACTTCAATTTTTTTTTTTCCTCTGAGGTTTCGAAGTTTGCAAGAAATGTTGTGCCAAGCCAAAAGTGGCAGAAATTAAGCTAATTCTTTCATTTGGAAGGTGATGGACACCATTCATTGGATTCAATGAAGAACCCACTTTTCTTGACCTTGCCCAGTAGACCAGACCCTGACCTAATTACTCTTTCTGGATTTCACTCTCCATCCAATTTGGATCTTTTGAGCATTCAGAACTCCTACTACATTTAGCTTTGGCCTGTTTTCAGTCTGCTATGAAAGTTTGATAATTAATTTGCAATTTTTGTGACTAATAATTCATAAAAGTGCTCTAAAATGTATTTTTCTAGTTGGTTGTATGGATTTAAACCCATATAATGCCACAAAAATATTGCTGAAATGAAGTTGTATCATATTTGCCATTTCTTCCATTCATTAAGCTTCTGTTCTGGGATGAAGGACATTGAGTCTCAGCAAACTCATATCTGACATTTGTATTTACATATGCACGAACCAATTACTTAATTAGTGCTAAAATCTTTCAAGGTTTGAAACAGTTAAATAGCCTCATATTTTCATTTTTATTTCCCCTGCTTGAAATATAGGTTGTTCTGCTACAGCCCCCACACCTCAAAGATCAGGGCCATCATCATGTAACTCCCAAAGATAAACAGCATAAACATTTCTATGGCTGACTCTTAAACACTTTACAGTGAAACCCTGAAATGTGGCTGATTTTTCTATCACCTTATCAATCCATTCTTTCTCTATTCTGTTACTGTTTCATATCATTGTCACTACTGATAGTTAAAAGGTTGGGTTGTGAATATCCTTCTTTAACTGAATATTGAAACACACACAAAAAAATTACACTTAAGAAAAAAAGGCATTGGCCCATGTAATTATAGGAAAAAATCAATATCTCATTGCAATAATGAAAAGCTATCTATAATTCTGATTGATAGTTCTGACAAAGGTTCCTAAATTAGAAACAATTCCCTCCTGGTCCAAAGTAGCACTACATGAAGCACTACATGAAGCACTAAAGAATGAGCTTACTACATTAATGGATTCAACAAGTATATCAAATTTTAACTAAGCAACATATACTGGTTTAAAGATGCATGGTTACAATACAGATTAATCAAAAATAGTGCCTGGCATATTTAAAATACGCTATTAATTTTTCAGTGTTTCCAGTAAGACATAATTCCTCCTGCTCTTTTTGTTGTTGTTGTTGTTATGTTTCATTTTGCTATTTTTTTTTCCCAAAAGATACAAATGGTATGCAGGGAGTTGATCTTTTAAAGAACTTCAAAAAGATAAAAATAAAATATCCTTTTAATGAGCTCTGAAATAAAACTAAAATTGGATCCTCATCCCTGGGAAGTGTGAAGGAAGAAAGTAGAAATTGAAATATTATTAACTAGGACTAAAGGATAGCATATGTACAATCTTCATGTGAGTTAATACTGGAAAAATGGAAAATGCAACACAGAATAAGATTTTTGTAAAACAATGTGGAAGACTTTGCAAGTGGCCTTACCTAGACATGACTAAACCCACATTCCTTCTCACTATTATATTAAGGATTAATCAATCCGTTAAAAATAATCCTCCTTCTACAGCTTGTATTAATACAGGAGAATAATGTCCAATGCAAAAATAACTATTGAAATTGTACATAAAGCTGATTTTATCAATTTCCACCAAATTCTATGCTTCAGCTATGTAAATAAAAATGTGAAGGAAAATGACATAGGTAATAAGACACCTACAGGAAACAAAGCAAATGAGTTCTTCTCTGTGAGTAGTATTTAAAAGGATATCTGCTTCAGAATACCATCATTAAAAGATTAAAGGGAAAAAGCAATGTTTTGATGATACCAGAGTTTTCATGTCTTAGCCTTCCCAAGATATCTTTCAGTGGCTGCTTCAGTAGAAGAATATATTGTAAATTGATTTTCAACCTTTTGAAAAAGGCCAGCAGCAGAGAAAGAAGAGAGGAAAAACATTCTGTTTTGAAACAGCTTCTACAAATACTTCCCACTGTCAGACTGTGATGTTGTACAACAATAAGGGTGTGGCAAAATTTAGATTCTCTGGAACCATGCACCTCCACAGCTTTCCTGGCTGGTGTGAAAATGGGTAGTTGCCAAGATAATGTAAATTCCATAGAGATTTCTTATCTGACTTGCTTCTCTTTTTCATCACAGAAAAATGTCATCTGGGCCACAGAAAGAATATAAAACACAGTGTTTCTTTATCTTAGAGTTGATCCTGTTATCTAAGAATATGTGACTTTTTGAAAAAGTTTGTAAAATAAATACACTTTCAATTTATAAGAGAATGCTGTTTCCTCTTCCTTGATGGAAGACAGCACATCCAATCCACCCTCTTATATACAGCAATTTTTATTCCTTTTATTTTTCTAGTCAAGACCTAATTTACTGGGCCCTGGAGCTATGGATGCCTCTGAAGCCCTCTCTATTTTGTTGGATAGGCTGTGAACAAAGAATTCTTTTGTATGTGATGCTCTAATATAATTTGAACTAAAATAGCTTCAAGACTCAGCAAGCAAGTAAACTAAATAACTGTCTGAATAGAAAACTAAGTCCATAATTCTAACATAAACAATTGCAGAGTTGAATAAATAGACATCTGAGCAGTTATCAGAGCACTTCCAATAATGCATTTTTAATACTTTAAGAAATGAGTGCAGAAAGGAATCAACATAGTCCCTCAGGCAATAAAGAGCTTCAAGTGGCTTTTATCTTACATCCTGTTAGATTATTAAAAGTTTGTAATTATAACTATATTAATATTTCAAGGCTTTTTACCTTACAAACCCTTCAAACATGTAGAAATGTAAGAAGAACACATGATAATCATAAAGAAGATTGAAAATGTTGCTTTCCATTTGTGGGTTTTGATCATGCCTTTTTGTATCCTATTTTAAATGGAGACATAATTATAATTTTATGGTTCTACATGTAACATTTAAGTAAAGAAGACAAAAATGTAAAATCTGTTAATGCAGATTTAGTGCAAGCATTAGCAATATATAGGTGGCATTTTTAAATTATCAGCCTTGCTTGAATGGTTTTATGTTTGTGAAACAATTTTGGAAGTATCAATAGAAGTATGAGTTAATATGACAAATACATTGTTTTTAATTCTATTCAAGAACATAAAGCATTTGGTAACAAGAAGAATGACAATTAAAACTTGATATAAAACCTGATATTCTTTGTGTGACATCAATAATTTTGAAGTCTAGTGCACATCAAGCCGTCATTGTCACTCCTCAAAGTTTCTTGCATGCAGTGATTGCTGCAATACACAGCATGCTATACAGACAAGTAATTCTTCATTGTCACTAATGCCTTAACACTCTCCTAGAATGAGAGAAATGAATAAGAATCCAGTGTCAGCTAAAATTAGTGTCTCTTGATGGCTCAGAGGACAGGGAAACTGGAAAAGATTAGTCCTGTCTCTGTGAATAGAAAGAAAATCTGATGTTAACTCTCAAGTGCTGGAACTGAATTGCCTTATTTCAGAACAAACTTAGATTCTGTTTCACTACAGTAAAATTCAAAGTCAGGCCTAGGTTAGGTCTGAAACCAAAGAGAAAGAACTTGCATATGTGAAGTGGCAGAGTGTTTTGATGGCTGTGGTTTTATTTACATATCCAAATAAATAGTAATATTTTGGAATGGGCTAGTACATCATGTGCTAGGTTATTTAGCAAAATCTGCCATGGTGATCTTAATGGGTACCAAGTATGAGAAAAAATTATGGTATTTAATTGTCTGAAAGCTTTGCTGTGCCTTTTGAAAATCTGCTTCAGCTGTGAGTGTCCAGCACTCTGGAAACAGAGTACTTCTTGATTCATACTGCACTGTGTCACAGAATTAAAAATACAACAAATGTGTGTTTAAACGCATATGCTGTTTACACCCACTTCTTCCTATGGAAAAACACTTGCACACATAAAGAGTTAAGCACCAAAGATATGAGCTGTCCTTTTTTTATGCCATGCCTATTTTACTCCAAGAGTTATCTGAGTGTGCTGTCTAGAAGCTGACATGCAGTGTGCTATATGTAGTAATTAGATTCAATACTATAAATGCAACTTCTGGAGATGGATTTCTCCTGCTGATTTCTGATGAACACCATGTTAATGGGAAACTAGATAAAGTATTGGATTGTATGTAGCTGGTAATTTTTTCTGGCAAAAAATAAATTATTTACACCTCTTTAAAGAATGTTTTAAAATACAAATGAGGGTCTAAGTCTGTTTAGTAACTTCCATAGAGGAAATAAAAAATTCTAAAGAAAGTATCTTACTACACAATAAAAGTGAAATACAAAAAATGAAAAAAAAAAAGTGAAAATCAAACATTTTAAAATCTCACAAGAACTTATGCTTAATTCAGAGTCCTCTTCATATTTTAGAGTTATGTACAGGAGTTAAAGGGAATGCTATTCACTTTCAAATATGTGGAACACAGTGTAAGGTGTGGTTAGAGTGACACTGTTTTTTTCCTTAAATGAAGTGAAAACTTAGGATATTGAAAATAATGGTCATAATTCAAGGCAAATCAGAGACTCTCTTATTAGTATCCCCAAACACTAAGAGAACCTAGAATCTCTGGTAACACTGAATTCTGATCATTGCTGTAGTTCTTGGCTATCCAAACCTCATCCTGGTTTCAGACAGAATGTCAGGCTTGCAAAAAAATCAGTCTTTATCCAAATTTTAATCTTATTACATTTTTATTCTGCTGACATATCAAAGAAAATATATGATAAAATATTGATATTTATTGTTAAAATAAGCTAGAAAATAAGTTTTTAATTAAAGGTGCATACAAACCATGACTTTAAAAAAAAGATTTATTAACTCATTATTCTTTTATTATGCAAAACAGCAGCATAAGCCTAACCGCGTAACTAAAAACCTGTCTAGAAATAAATGAAATTAAACATAAAATGACAAATTTCTTCACAAAGTGTTTTCCAGAATTAATGAGATTAAGAAGAAAATTTTGTAATGCATAATCCTTTGTGTAATATCTGAGTTAAAGAAGTAGAAACAAGGTAGCCCTATTTTCTTCTGATTGAGAGAATTTACACCAATAACCTCTTTTTAATGGTAGTATTGCTGCTGCAATGACTGTGTAAGGATACAGGCAGGACAAAATTTATCAGTGGTAGTAGTACTTCTTTTGTTACATCCACTACTGTAGATAGAAAAAACCAGAAAATGTGTCAGGCAACCAAATCCTTCTTCAGATCAATGAATAGAGGGAAAAAAATATGAAAACAAATTTGGAAGAACCAATGGGAATTTAATTAGATATGTATCACTTGTACTGTTTCTGAAAGATAGTGTAGCTGCTACCTAAGAAATGGAAAAATATTTGGGATAGGGGCAGTGACTTCTAATTCTCAAAAAGATCAATTTCTGAGAGCTGAGAAAGTACCAACCCCCTAAAGCAAAGAGAGGGTGAGAGGTAGTTTATGGCCTTTATGGTCTCTAGTTTTAGACTGTGAATCTTAATACTTAAGGGAAAAGTTTGTACAGCAGAAGGATGCCTAATATATGCTCCTAATTATTGATATATTTTAATTACTTGTTGGTGCTGCTCTTAAACCCTGGACTACTTTCCCTTTCTGCAGTGTAAGTACTACCTGGAGGACATTCCATGTAAGCTGCTTATAATTCAGATACTTCTTGAGCCTTAATTCAAAGGACTTTCAGAAAAAGGCATTGACAACACTTTTTGTAAACCTTAAAAAAAAAAAAAAAAGATGAAGGAGTAAAAGTAATAGCATGTCCAAAAATTATTTGCAGGGTAAACCCCAGGAAATGAGAGGAAGTATTCAGCCCTCGAAATGGAGGCTGATCAGCAGTGGGGCTCTGCAGGGAGCTGTGCTAGTTAGTTTAATCCCAGATACCCATGAAGAGATTAAGAGGTGAAATACAAAAATCTGCTAATATACCACGTTACTCAGAACATGAAAAGTAAGAGTTGTTTGTAGAATTGTAGGAGGAAAATTGAGACACAATAGGATGTCAGCTGAATCTCAGTGTGAATGAATACAAAGGAAAGCACATGAGGAAGGTGGTGTAAAAGTGTAACTGGGAAATTGAAATGCTGGGTTTATGCTGATGACTCACTGAATGGCCATATGCCTCCCTCCCAAGGCAGAGGCATATCCTCAGCGAAGTTTTTGCATTGAGAGCCCTGGTGAATGACCTTGGAGGGTCTGTCTCCAAGGAGATGGACTCCTAGACTCTGCCAGAATGGCCGTGCTGAGGAGTCAGTGGGGTGATTGCTTTGAGGGAAGTGCCTCCACCATGCATATTTTTATCAGTAATTCTGTGACTTCAGTCAAGTGCATATTATTTGCCCAGTTTCTCAAGCTGCTATGAAAGTACTCAACACACCAGATAAGGTAGATCAGGTACTTATTTTGCTCCTGAAGTGTGAAATAATGTCACTTAAAGTAAGGAGAAAGGAATAAAGAACAAAAGCAAATAAGAAAATGATTTTGAAAGTTACTAAGAATCTAAAGTTTCTATGGGATAAAAACACAGACAGAAATTCTTGAGACTGGTAGTATCTCTTCTCATATTTACAGCCTGTGTGTTGTGTTGACCCTGGCTAGCAGCTGAGCAAGTCAGTTTTTTGGTTTATTTCCTACTCAGCAGGATGGGAAAGAGAATTGGAAGAGCAAAACCAAGAAAATTTAAGGATCAAGATAAAAAGACTATAATAGGTAAAACAAAGCTCACTTGGAAGTAAAGCAAAATAAGGAACTTTGTCATTACTTCCCATTTGAGATCCTTTTCTCTCAGACGTTGTAGCTGATTATGATATCATTGGTATGGAGTATTCCTCTGGTAAGTTTGGATCAGCTGTCCCAGCCATGTTTCCTCCCAGTTTTGTGCACACCTCCATCCTGCTCATGAAGGGGACAAAATGCGAAAAAGATAAAGCCTTGTTGTGTAAATATTGCTCAGCAATAGACAAAACACTGTTGTGTGTTCAACACTGGTTTAGTTACAAATCCAAAGCAGAGAACAATACAGGCTGTGAGTGAATGAAATCAGCTCTGTCCCAACCAGACCCAGTACAGTCAGCAAAACCAGGGAGTACAAAACCATGAATAGTAAGCAGCAGCCTATCCTTAAAAGATCCTTTTAGTAAAGATAATACAAAGCAAACAAAAATAACTGTGTAAAGTTTCTCCTCTAAGAATTACAAAAAATAAATTGAGTGAGAAAAGTACCATTGAATAAACTGGTATGTGTTGTAGTTTGGAAGTGACCTAAGAATGAAATTCTAGTCTATTTCTTTTCTGTTTCTGCACACCATGATGGTTTTTGAACGTTTGTTGAAATATATAGAAAATATAGAAAATAATAAGGACATTTAATTGCAGGATAAAAAGGGATTTCTCTAGACATAAAGAATGGTGGAATGACTGTCACTGGAAATTTTTAAGAAACCTTGATAAGCATGTGTTAAGAAGAGATGAGTATGACTGTTTGTCCTAGGTCATTTGATCTTTCCTCTACCCTCTCAATTTAACTTCTTTTGTTATTGTTCATGATTTTACTACTGATGCTCTACAGGACTGTTTTTCCCTATAGTTCAGATAAAAGAACTGTCATTGTCAGAAGGTAAAAACCAAGACACACACACACACAAAGCTTTCCACTATCTTTGAAGTGCCTGCTTAAAAAGTAAAATAACTTATGCAAGCACAAAGCAGCATAAGTTTGACACATGTTCATACACTGTGTTTCATGCCATTTGCTTTTAGGCTTTCATTCCTACATTTCATGTTCCATGTTACTTCAAGTAACTGTCATTTCCCTTTCATGCTTTATTTCAAAGGTCTATCATAGGTTTAATTTTTCTATTGAGAGGATAACAGGTGTGCTTTGTCAATTACAGCAGTAATGTAAACATACTTTCTTGACTTTGAAATGCATGTTTGATTTGCAAGTGGCAGGAAAAGGTAAAAAGATCACAAACAGTGTAATCCTTGCAATCACAGCTCATGAACAAGGTGTTCAATAAATCAATACAAATACAATTGTGAGTAATTAAGGTCTGGAACCTCGTTTCCTTAGTCTGTCTTCTAGTGCTGTGCTGGCAGAGGTAAAGCTGAGCATAGCAATGACATGGCCGGGTAAATTGGTCAATTCTACAAAAGTTCATAGGGAATTTTACATCAAAACAGAAAGTTCTAAAACAGCATCATTACCTGTAACGCTTAGTGCAGTATATATGGTATATTTTTTAGGTGCAAAGTTAAAAATCTTAGCTGGAATTCCTGAGTACAAGTAATGGATTATTGCTTATCACCTTTCTAATTTCTCTTCTGTGTTAAAATCCTTTTCTAACACATGCTCTTGGCATATGTTTTCTTTTTGCTGCCAGGTTCAGCTATCTGAAAAGCAAAGACAAAACAGAATACAGAGCAGCAGAGAGGAGGAAACAATTGCTATTCTTCCAGATTTTTGAACACATCAGAGCAGATATCATGGCACTGCAGGGGCACAGAAGGACACAGAAAAACCACTCAAAGCTCTGTGAGGCTGCTTGAAAATGGTCCGATAATGGTTTCAGCATGCTGAGGGTACATTCTTTGGTATCGACTGGTACAAGTGCCATTGATGCTTTGGAGACCTTTCTCCTGACAGCTCCATAGGAGTTATACCCATGTGCAGCTGCAGAGGTCTCTGGGGAATACCTGAGCCTGGAGACCACACAGGTATGAGAGTGCTTATCTTGAGGCACTGAGTCACTCAGTGGAGGAGCTGAAGGAAGAGGTGTACAGGTAATGTGTCATCAGGGAAAATGAAAAGGAGGTTGTGTGAGTCTTCACTGAAAATTGGCAGGGACGAGAGCTTCAGCCATACAAAGCAGCAAAGGAGAAACAGTCTGAGGCCATGGCCAAATAAGAAGTGGAGGTTCACTCTCAAGATGGAGAAAGTTGGAAGTTTATGAGTTCTGGTTCCTGCTTCACTTGCAGATCGGCAGCTTCAGAAGACTTTTTAAAGTAGGTGGAGAAAGCCCCAGAATCATGGGTCACAATGCTCATGTGTTACTTTAACTGCTAATATATTTTCTGCAAGAGCAATAGAGTGAGGTACAAGAGATCTAAGAGATTTCTAAAATGTACAGAAATACTTTTTTTAATGCAAGTAATCAATGAACCAATTCAAATGCTTTCTTAGACCAGTTATTTATTCCCAAGGAAGTAAAAACTGGTTTAAGATATCAAAGTTAAGGACAACCTTGGCTGCAGTGACTGTGAGACTACGAAGTTTAAAATCCTGAGAGAAGTAAGCAACACATATACCTGAATTTCAGCCTTGGACTTGAAAGAGCAGATGTTCACTTCTTTGTGGACCTGCTTGGCAAGATTCCCCAGGAATCTTGCCTGGAGTTCAAAGAGCCCAAGAAAGCTGCAACAGACTCCTCTGGGGAGGCTTCAGTGACAGCTTACTTAAAGGGAAAGAGTGGTCCATTCCAACACACAAAAAGTTAAGCAATCACAGCAGAAGGCCAGTGTGCGTGAACATGAAAATTCCGTCTGATACAAAAAGAGAAATACACAGAAGGTGGAGAGTCTGCTTAAAAGGAATAAAAAGGTATTGCCTCTATGTGCAGTAATTTAGCAAAGAGGGCCAAAGGTCAGGTGGAGTAGAATACAGTGATGGAGGTGACAGAAAACAAGAAAGAATTTTGTACATATATTGACAGTTTAAAGAAAGGCTACGAAATGGGTCTGCTGTTCAGTGGAGCGGGGGATTTAGTAACTAAGGATGTGGAATACATTTTCTTTGCCTCAGCTTTCACTGGTAATATTTACTAGTGAAATATTTATCGTATTTACTCAGGCATCCCAGGCCCCTAAGCCCACTAGCAGAGTCTATAAAAGTGAAGCTCTACTCACTCAGAGTAGAGGGAGAGTCTGGAATCACTTAAGCCAGTTAGAAATTCAACAGCCATTGGAACCAAATGGAATGCCTCCTCCAGTGCTGATGGAGATGGCTGATGGCATTTCGGGGGTGTTGCACCTTTTTTGGGGTGCAGCACTTGTTTTTTGGAGTTTGGAAAGGAGGAGGCAGACAGGTCCAAAGTCAGCATGCAAAAATCTCTCTATTCTAATTTTCTGACTCCATTTATATACACTGTACAAAGGTGGCCAATTATTGGCCAAAGCAGGTCAACCCATCACTTGGATTGGTGACCATACCAATCACTCAAATATTCTATCAGAACAAAGGAATGTAAACATTTCTTATTTACATGAAGAGGCTTGGGAACTAGCTCAGAGTTCCAAAACATCAGAAGGGTTTTTGCTTTAATATCAAATGCAAGTCTGAGACATGTAAAATCAGAGCCACACAGGGGTGCTCTCTGTCATCTCCTAATGGCATGAAAGCTGGGAAAAGTTCTTAATGACTGGAAAAAGGCAAGTGTCATATCCATATTAAAAATGGGCCAGAAGGGAGATTTAGTTAGCAAGGTGATTAGCCTCACATCAGTCCTGTGAAAGATTTTGGAGCAAGTCCTCTTAGAAGACATTCCCAAATATGTGAGGGACAAGAGAGTGACTAGCAACTATTTACAAAGGGCAAGCCATGCTTAAACAATCTCATGTTTTTTTAATGATAAGATGCCTAGTGTGACTCACAAAAGGATGGTAGTGAATGTTTTATACTTTGACTTTATTTAACAAAGTTTCTGACACCATCTCCCGTAGTCTCCATGTCACCACCTTGGTAAAACATGGACTGGCTCTTAAGGTGGGTGGAAAATCATCTGGACTGCAAGTCTCAAAAAATTGTGATGATTGTCTAGTTCATCTGAATGTCAGTAACTTGTGGCCTTCACGGATCAATATTGGTGNCTGAATGTCAGTAACTTGTGGCCATCAAGGATCAGTCTGAGACCCAGCACTGTTTAATGTCTCTGTTAAAGCCTGAAGGATGGGACAGAGTGAGCTCTCAGTGAATTTGTGAATGATGCCAAATGCGTGAAATGATCAGTATGTTAGAGGACATGGGCACCTGGGCAGACTGGGGGAATGACCTGATAGAAATGTCATTAAGTTCAGTGAAAGAAAATGCGGTCTTAGATCTAGAGTGGGATAATCCCATTCAACAATACAAGTTGGGAACTGACTAGCAAGTAGCTCTGAAGGAAAGGACCCATGTCGGGTAACATGTTGAGCATGAGTTAGCAGTGAACCTTTCAGCAAGAAGACCAGCTGCATCCTGGGCTGTATTATTAAGAGTGTAGCCAGAAGTTTCAAGGAAGTGAACCTTCCAATTTATTCAGAACTTATCAAATCATATTTGGAGTTCTGTGTCCAGTTTTGGGCTCACCAGTACAAGGAAGATACTGATATCATAAAGCAAATCCAGAGGGGCCCACTAAGATTGTTAGGGCCTTGGGGCACATGATGTATTAGGACAAACTGAGACAATATTGCTAGTTCAGTCTGGAAAAGAGAAGGCTAAGGGGAGAGCTTATTGCTGTCCAAAGTTACTTGTGAGGATACAGAGAAAACTAAGCCAGACTCTTCTCAGAGAGTGACAAGTCAGGATGGACAAGGAACAAGTTGCAACATAGAAAATTCTGATTCAATTGATTTCCTTCAATATAAAAAATTATTTTTCATGTCCCATAAGGTGAGGTAAACTGAAAGAACATGTTGTACAGAAACTATCCTTGAAATTGTTCAAGACTTGACTAGACACAACCCTGAGCAACATGATCTAATGAGACCTACTTGGAGCAGTGAGTTGAATGATATGCCCTCTGGGGGTCCCTTCCAATCTAGATAATTCCATGATTCTACAATTCTACAGTCCTATTAAAAGTAGTACAGAAACTATCCTTGACTTCTATTGATTTTGTAAAAGGTGAAGTAGCATGCACAAAAAGATGTGAATGGGACAACTTAGGAGAAATAGGCAAGCATGTTGGTACCTGTGGCGAGCTGTTAGCTGATGGTCCTCCCGTACTTTGCAGTTCCCACATACGCACATGATAGAAACAATTTAAGGTATTTGGTACTACAAAAAAATGTTTAGGCCACAGGCTGTTTTTTTTTTCTTTTTTCTTATTTTTTTATTTTTCCTTTTTTTTTTTTTTTTTTTTTTCCCAAAAGGCAGTATGAAGTAGCATTTAACATTGCAGATAACTAGGAGGTGATAATATGGTATTCCTTAAATGCAATTTCATTGCAGAAAGAGTTTTGAGGTAAAATTAGGGAAGGTAAATACCTGTCATTTATCACAACTCTAAATTTTCATCGGTGTTTGTGCTTAAATTCTATCCTGACTTGGCTTTCAACTTCAAGCAATTTTTGCTGCTTCATTCTTTTTGCTTCTTACCTTTTTTCTCATGCATTTGTGTTTTAGAGAAGGAATAAATTGACATTGTCAATCTTCCGTTTCAATTATCTGGAGTCAGAACTTTTTTTCCTTGGTAAGGAATAACATCTTTTCCTTAGCTTCCACTCTTAAAGTTCATTTTGGAATCTCAAAATCAATTCCTAACTTTCCTTGAATATTAAATTTTGTCAGTGATTTAAAGGAGAAGCTCTTCCTCCATTTATTCTGTGTCCATTGAATGCATTTGCAGAAGAAGTGATTAAGTAATTAAGAAAAATTAGAAAAACTGGTGTTAAAGTCATCATTAATAAAAAGGAAACTTATTCCTTATTCCTGGGATGTTTTTGTTGAATTATTAATGGTATGGCTAAAGCTGAACACCTGATTAGAATTTTTAGTGTTAAAAATTTGATGAAACTTACTTGCCTGTAGGAGCCCAAGTAGACAATCTCTGTCTTTTGGTAATAGAGAATTATGGCTTTTCTGCCAATAAGCTTTCTACATAATGAAGGTCTCTTTCTCATTTGTCTTCTTTTGAAGATCTTATTTTCAGTTTTGCTTTGACTTTTCTTCCCTTCTCATATACTGCGGTTATCTAGAAACAGAATAAAAATAGATTTTTTGATGGAATAAAAATGAATTCTGCAGGGTGTTTACAAACACAGAGTAAATCTGAGCAACTTGCTACAAGTTGGCAAATGCAATCTGAGTGCCAGCCAAGAAAAATTTCAAATATGTTCACAGTGTGAGTCAAATTCCTCAGATTGTTCTGCTAATGCTGCCAGTTGTTTTCCTCTTGCATTTTAAGTCTGCTACTTTGTGGTGCCTTCTACTGAATGATTACAGGTTACCAAAAGGCTTTAATTTTTTGTTGTTATATAAAGTTTTTGTTCTGGAAAGCTGTACTACTAAAAATCTAAAATTACTCTTGTTATCATTACAGGTATTTTTAGCCATCTGAAAGATGGAATCAGTCCTCTAGGCTCAAATGGCCTCTGCCAGCGGCACACCAACCCAGTCTTCCATTGACCTAGGGCTTAAGGAGAAGGAATAAAAGGAGAAGAGATCCCAGAGCTATTGTGGAGGGCAAGGTTTTGGGTTTTTTTTTCAGGCTTGTAGTGTAACTTCCCTGTTGTTTCTGATCACTGCACTGTCACTGGATTTGTCTGTTCTAATCAACTTCATCAACGTGATGCAGGCACTCTTCCCTAGTTCTATTCAGTTCCACTCTCTTGACTTCCCCTCACCATCATGTACATGATCACTGAAAGGATTGTTTCAGACTGCTACTTTGTTCCAACTGGACAGGTTTCTACAAATTAAATCTAGTTAGGGAAAGTCACTATTTCAGTATACCCCCTTCTTGTTCTTCTTAACATACATTTACATTGGTAATATGTACTCTGTATTGACTTTGTTCCAGAAATTGTATGTGTTTATGTGCCACTATGTTTAAAAAAGATATTTTACTCAGTTTTGATTTACACATCATTAATTTAAAAATATGATGTAACTATTGTATGTAATAGCTTTAGATATCTGGAAATATATTTATATACATACAACAGATTTATTAATCCTGCATCACAGTTTATAATCTTCTCCTAGGCTTATAAATCCTACTTGCTATATGTAATTCCTATGATTAATTTACAAATCATCCCAATAAATCCTAAATTAAGTAGATTTATAAATCCTTTCTTTGCATTTGAACCAGCAGATGACTTGCAAATGAGGTCTTCAAAGCTTGACAGCTACAACTAAACCTATTCTTATTCATCCTCCTTCTCTACCTTTCCAACTTTCCCTGTAAATCCTGGTCATTCATCCGTTTCTTTCATGAAATTAAGTTTTATTTAAAGAAATTGTGTAAATGTTCATGTGCTTCAATTGGCTTAACGACCTCGCTGTAATCCCACCAGCTTCAAGCCCTCCCAACCTGAACTGTACTGGAGAATGTGGATTGATCCAGAGGCCAGAGAAAGCATGCAGGATGTGTAAGGAAGTGCTGATGGAAATTCAGCTGAATGCATTTTCTTCTGAAAAGGAGCACTTGCATTGTGCTCCATCAAGATGTTTGATTATTCTATGACATTCCAGATTTCTTTCTAACGGTGCCCAAGGGTGTAATACCTCCAAAATGCAACAGCTTCTGTACCAGAAATACTGGTTTTACAGACAGTGAAAACTCACACCATTTATAAGCTCAGAAGGAAGAGTGTCCTACTTCTGCAATACATTACAAAATAGTTGAGAAGCAGGGAATATGTTTATATGTCTGAAAGCCTCAAATGTATCATCTAAATTACTTTCCTGTGTCCTTCAGGTCCTCATACATGTATATTATTGCCCACATGCTTATGCAATCCCCCAGTATCCAACTAAAGACCTGGACAGGTCCAAACTGAATAAAAGAAACAACTTTATGTGAAAATTATGGGGTTTTACCTTTATATGTATTACGTGCCAAAGACTCCTTTGTTATTTTGGCAGCACTTTTGCAGTGAAGGTTGTATTTGAGTCTTTCAGCCTGTCGTGCTGGGAGTAGGGAACATTTAGTAATTCATTGGTTCTCTCAAGTCCTCCCTCCAGCCAATACAATCACCATAGTTTGATAAAAAAAATCTCCCCAGAATAAGGGTTGTCTATTACCCCTTTCTCTCCTAGTGCATAGTTATTAAGCACTTTAAACTTCACTCAGCCCTTATTCCCCTCAAAATTCAACCAACACCCTGCCCATTCCATGCCCAAATCTCACATTCATTTTTTGTGACCATCTCCATGTGGTATCACTGCCTGACTGCAGGGAACAGTGTGAAATTCCACTTTTCCTTTTTTCAAGGAAGGATAGCTTGTCCTGCACAGATCCCTTTGTATTCCTCTGCAGGGTTTTCTTTCCTTTATTCCTGATTTCTGAGAAGCTTTTCAAGGAGCTCAGGGAGACAGCGTAGCTGTTAGCAGGCTGGAGAAAAAGTGTTCAGTAGGTTAAGGACTTTCCTAGCAGAAATGAGAGACTTTGAGAAATGTGAAAGTTCTACTTTTGAGCTTTTTTTGAGGCAGGGGTAATTTTTAATTGAGAAATTCCTATATTTTCACCTCTATGTGAATTCATATGTAGGAAGTGTGGCAGGGAAGCCTGTAGAATACTTTCTCTTGAAGAACCTCCTTTATCTGAAGTCCATTGCTTATTCAAGACAAATTAAGTTTTAAATGTTTGTCAGGAATCATTTGGCTAAAAACTGTTTTGGAGAATTTAGCTGGCTACTACAGAAGGATAAGTAAGTGTAAATACCAATCTTGAAAATTAAATACATGGAAGAAATATTTCACTTCTACTTTAAATAGCGGATATCTTGTTTATATAGTCTCCTGGATAGGTCTATAATTCCTAAATTCCAAATAATGAGCAGTAAAAATTTTAATCTGCAGACTGAGAAATCAGTTAAAGCAACTGGAGATCTCTAAATTGGTAGTGCAAGGACTGTCTAGCACTTGGGGAAAAGAAATTGTTGAAGGATTTTTCTTTCTCTCTTCCCATTCTACATTAAGATTTAGTCACTTCTGTTTCAGCAACAAGCTGCTGGTGTAGATCATGCACAAAATTTTAATTAGATTAGATTTTTAGACAGGTGATGTCCTCAGCCATTCTGATACTGGTTATTCAAACTGATTGTTTGGAACTATTATAGTTTCAAAGGCAAAAATGTGCCTATTTCTTTACATATATGTAAAGACATCACATGTAATATTTTATATTTATGTTAATATATGTATTTTGCATGTGTGCATGTATGTATGTGTGTTTATTTACACAACAGTACAGAAATACTATGCCAGTAGTGTAGCTTGTGTTATGCTTTACTAACACATACCCTAATATATGAATCTATATGGGTGTATATACATACTCATGCATACAGATACATGGTATTGCACACTGAAACTTAATCCTCCCCAGGTGTTAGAAGAAAGTTATTGCCTCTTCATTGGTAATACAGGCTAGTGTTAATAGCTCATCAGGGACACAGTATTTTCTCTGGGTCTCTGTTACTTGAATACAAATAAGAAAAGGGATAGCTAGACAATATATTTTACCCAAACTTTACTTCTCTCTGTTATCCCTTGCCTTCTCAAATCAGTTTCTAATCTTCTATATGACTTCTTAATTATACAGCTACACATTTGTATCCTCTTTTACACCTTCTATTCTTCTTGTTGTTAAGCCATCTTCAAGGACACTTGTGACAGAGGCTTTCTTTGTAAGTAAGAGAGTCTCTTTGCAGCATATACATAGGGACAGAGAGAAGTTTTAGCAGATAGCCAGCTTCTCTGCAAACGGGCTGGCAACACTATGTCCAGAAAATTGAATAAGAAATTGAATCAGTGCTGCAAACCTAAGATTAAATCCATTCAAATGTTTTTTTTAACAATAGAAGAAGCAGCAAAAAGAGAAGCCAGGAACTAAGTTTAAAATCTTTCCTGTAATTTCAGGAAAGAAGTCTTTATTTGCCATAAAGAAATTTTATCAGGCCAAAAGGAGGGTAATAGGTTCAAAGAAAAGAACACTTTTTGTCTTTTCACATAAAACAGAGAGGAAATAATTTTATAGTTCAATTTTCCTGACAAAGCCAAAGAACAATATAATAGAATGTTTAGATAGATGTATAATGTACAAATACTTAAGTATTCAATAGTTAATTGCTTATATGAAACAGATTATTTTACACTGATAGCTGCCTCAACATCTTGGTGTCATAGATAAGGAAGAATATTAGTATTACAGTATAATTACAGTTCCAGACTAACTGCAAGAATTCTCCCATCCTTTTTTATTTTTTTTCTATAGTTTTCTATAGTTTTGTTCAAAGCATTTCTAAGTAGAAAATTCTAAAACCCCAATTCTGACCTCAAAGATGATGACAACTTCATCATTGTGTCTGAAATTTTGTGTCTGTTGTTTACCAGATCTTTTGAGTGCGATTACACTTAAAAGTGAAAACCTAATTGAATGATGAAAAGCTAAATTCATTTGAATCCAGTGAACTATCCTGTTTATAATACTGCATTGGCTTATGTCATCCCAGCCTAAGGAAGAATAAACCTCTGTCCACCAGAACCAGCAAAGTCACAGTAATTAGTCCAGCTCAATTTTATAATGAAATTGCTGTTACTAACCACAAATTATAGTTTATTATATCCCTGTCCTTGTTACTGACCTTCATAGTTGTTAGAATTCTTTCAACTCAATCTGTAATACTAATTGTGAGGCAGGACAGCCTAATTCCTCACATTCTAATGATTTTGTAGCTGCTTTGACAGAGGACAGAAATACACCTTGCTAAGAGAAAAGATATTATGTAAAAACCCAATCTGTTACGGGAAAAAATACCTCTGAAAGATAAAAGAGGATTTTTACAATACAATTGGAATTCCAGCCATCTTTCTCCATGTTCTGCCTGTCAATATAATTCTTTTATATAAACTCATGATTTAAATAGTCTAGGAACTGTAAAAATATATCAACCATCCCAGACTTTATTTCTGATTTACTAGTGTAACAGAAGTAAGCTCAACATAAAGGATTATAGAAATAATCTTTGAAAACATTCCAAAGGAAAGAAAGACATTCATTAGCATATACCATTTATAGACAGAAGGTCAGAAATTCATTGTAAAGACTAGCAAGCAAAGAGAAGCTGTTAGGTAAATGTAGGAGCCCTGGATTCATCTTCCCTCCCAGGTTTGGCTGCTGGAGCTCAGGGCCAGCTCAGAGGTAATGCAGCTGAGGCCTGTCTCCTTCCTGATCAACTCACTGGGGAGAGCATTTCCAAGCCCATTTGACTTCCCACATGCTCCCAAACTTGTGCCCAGAGAGGCACGTGGTATGTGGAGCTGTAGCTGCCTGTGGTGGCCTCCACCCTTCCTTCACCATGCCCATGAAACCCTCCTGACGTGCTCCTGTTTTAGTGTAGAAAACATTTAATGACCTGTGCTTGGAGAAAAATACTGCACAATTTGAAAGGGAGAGAGGTTAAAGATAAAAGTAAACAAAGGTTATGTCTTAATTCCAATATCTGGTGTGTGTGGAGGAATTTCCCGCTTTTGTACCCACCATATGAAAAGTGCTTCCCTCAATTAAACATACATGTTCATAAGAGTGTCAGACATTGGATTCCTCAAAATTAATAAACTGTTTAGTATCTATATACAGGAAAAAATTTCAGATCTTTGTATAAAAATTCACTTGCAGATGCTATTCTACTTTCTTGGGATGATTGATCAGAAATGTGGAAGAAACTAGATTGAGGTCCATGCACCTGGAGAAAGGTTTAACACAACCAGAGACAAAGCACTGAAGTCTTCCCTGAAACTTGGAATGAGGCCATGGTGTTCCCAAGACATTTGGTTTCTCCCACACTCTTTTTAACAGTCTCTTTCTGAATACTTGTACAAAGAAAGGGAAAGTGCACTGTGAACCATATGGACTCCACATTTCCCCAGCCATTTTCAGCTCAATTAGTCCCTTTATCTGCTTAGTCATTTTGTATCTAATTAATCTCAAGCCATTCCTAATTTAGATTCCACCCTGCTCACTTCTAGAGCAGCCTGAACACTACAATGTTGCCTCCTCTGGATACTCTCTGCAAACCCTTTGGCGTTTTGTATTCTCCGCCTTGGCTGCTGGCTCCTTTTCCATGTGTACTGGTTTCAGTGGAACAAAAGAAAGGTGTCTAAAGTGGCAAACTGAGATGGTGGCTCCTTATTGCTTTCCTCAGAAACCAAAATATTCTACTTGTCTTATTGAGCAGCAGGGAAGACAAGGCATATATTCAGATGGAAAACCTTTGACAGCAAAGCAAAGGTGTCACACCACGTCTTTAGCAATTTACATACATTGAAGTGAAAGCTGTCATTTCATCATGTCATGAAACACTAACTCTCTTTATGAATCCTTTTCTCACAGTCAAGAGTTTGCATTACTTCAGAATATTATTAATGTATTTGAATATAAACCGCTTGGTAATAAATCACAATTGTTAAAAGTCTCATAAGTATTTGCAATTATCTCTCAGATCAAGCGGATCTTCAGACTACTTTACACTGCTGCTTAGCTTACAAAATTGAGTGTCACATAAAAAAGATAGCACTTTAGTGTTTCATTCAACTGTGAATCCACGGGACACAATTGTAGTGTGTATTTATGTTCTCGTATAAAAAATAAATGAAGAATCCATTCAGTGCTTTTATGCCCCAGTCACAAATGAATAAAAGAGAAATAGAAGTAACTAGAGAATGAACACTAAATTCAGCTCTTTTCCTCAGGAAGGCAAATAGTTTCCTAAACAATTGAATTGTATAGATAAACAAGAATTATCACTCTCACACCCAAAGTTATGCTGGACATCATGTACCAGTCTCCCTATTCAGGCAGCTAAAAAATCCTAGCTCTAGCCAAGAAATTGGGGTTGGAATTACTTGAGAAGTATAAAACAACAAAAATATAGGGAAAGACTACATCTGCTTCCATTCTTACTGCTGAACTGGCAGCAAGACATGAAGCAACGTGACTCCATAAGCATAAGTTTGTCTTATCGTAACTAGAAATATTCTTGGGTCATATCCTGATTATCTTCATGTACCTATCCAGAAACCGCTCTTTCCTATGGCTGTCATAAAAAGTATTTAAAATTTTTGAAACCTGAAACCTCAGCTTTTGCTTTACCTGCCTGCAGCATTTCACTGTTCAAATTTACTGAGACAGAGTTTTAATTTGAATCACAGCTAAAACTGCAGTAGTGGGTGTCAAAACTGTGGAAACCAGTTTCAACTCAGGCTGCTGCTTACTCTAAAATAGGAGGTATATTCTGATGGATTGGTATTATGCCTTGTTCCATATGAGAATAACATAGCTGGAACCTTTCCTCTCACTTCTGTCACTAGATGATAACTCTAGGCATATCCAGCACCAAGAATTGTGATACGGAATTCATGAGTGGAAAAAACACAGTTACAAACTTTGAGGTCTGGAACCAAGGCAAAGGCTTTAAAATAGGTCAGGGATAGTTCTAGGGCTCTGGAGTCAAGAGGGAGGTCCACATTGGTGCACTTCCTGGGAAACCTTACACAAAGTGTGGATTGGAAAGAGCTCTTGTTTCATACCATGCCCTGAACTGGATGTTGACATAGATGATGCTAACTGGCACAGGCGAAAACTGTGTCAAGGAATGTGCTAGTAATTGAATACTGAAGGTTATTTCATGCCATTTTTTCACTTTTCCCCTGACAATTTCTGGTATAAATGTAGATGGAGGAGTAGGAGTGGGGTTTTGAAAGATCTAGAGTTGTTGCACCTTAGAAGAACAGAGACAAGGACTTCTTATCAGGGTAGACCCAACAACATATCCATTATTTCAAAGAGCAAAGCAGGTCTGTGTTACTCTACTGTTATTAATGCCCTGTAGTTCTCCTGATGCCACTCATGAAACTGCAGATCAATTAGTTGGCTCTTTTCCTCAAGTAAAAAAATAGAAGTCTATGTATCAAATTTTCTACAAGAATGCTCTAAGTAAATCATATTCTGGTTGTTGGGTCCTGGAGACATTTTCCAGCAATCTTATGGGTGTAGACATTTGTGTAGATAATCCAGGGTCTATTTGGACAGTAATCAATCACAAATGAAAAGTTAAACCAAATGTTTTAGAAAAAGGAAATATTGGTACTGTTTTCTGATTCAGAAAGTGCATCTTTAATGTTTTTACACTTTTGCACTTCATTATTCATTCATACTTAAAAAATACAAAGCTTAACTGTGAGAAGAGATTTCAGAACTTTCAAACAAACCTGGTAGTTGTGACATCCATGCCTTATTCTGACGTTTGTATCAATTCAAGAGGGGCTTGAAAAATTCCAGATTTTGGACTTGTATTTTAATGCTTTGAATATCTAATTTTTTTTTTCAATCCAAATAAACATAGAGACTTTTACTCTGTGCTAATATTTTCAGCTGGTGATGCTCCTTGTGTACTCACCCAAGTCCTGTTGAACTGCCACTCTTTAATGCCTTCTATTTCATAAATAAAACTGGGAATTTTTTTGATTTGTCACAAGAAAACCCCAACAAAAACAACCCAAGCAAAGGTTCATTCCTGTTTCTCCTTCTGCTGGCAAGGATGTGGACAAAACATGAATATCTAAACTGATCTGGGCTGTGGCATGCCACTATAATAATAAATATGATGTATGGAAAAGTACTTTATTCTTCAATTTCATTTGTCACAAAACACTTCTAAGAAATAATTTAGACATAAATAAACATGATTCTAAAATTCTAAAGTAAGGCTATTAAAAAACTTCTAATGAGCTTAAAAAAAGTCTTTATCAGCCAACATGTTTGCTTAATTCCTTTGTTAGATTGTGCACCTTGGTAAATTACCTACGGATTCCTCAGAAAATCTCTGTTTATTCTTCTGGTTTACCTCATTGGTGTTCTTGAAAGAAGGAAAACAAACACCCAGGAAACAAAGAGAGAACTTACAAAAAGTTTCGATTTTTTTAGACAGCAAAGATGCCAGAGCTGCTGCAGTTTAGAGTCTTGTTAGATAGGAAACCCAGACGTTGACCTGAGCTTCTGCTTTATACAGCCAACACTGTTAGAGAAATAAACCTAAGACTGTCTTAATAACATCACATAGATTTGCTTGGTTTGCATTTAGTTTTGCTTCCATTTGAACATCAGTTACTCCAGGGAAAATGTTGCTTCTGGAATAAGGTAGAACAGTTCAATTATTTAATTGAATTGCTGATAGAGCTGCAGGCACCAGCAAATATCATAATTTTTTCTTTCATAAAATTGTTGCCTAATCTTGAAAGGACTCTGTGTTTTAGAGTTCAAACTGGGAATAAATTTTGGTTGCCAAGTATTTTGT
Organism: Pycnonotus jocosus; assembly: GCA_013400435.1. Lineage (NCBI taxonomy): Eukaryota > Metazoa > Chordata > Aves > Passeriformes > Pycnonotidae > Pycnonotus > Pycnonotus jocosus. The sequence continues at coordinate 12,308 of VWYP01027980.1, read as the reverse complement.
ATTTGAATCTCAGTATGAAGCTCAGATTTATTTTTTTTTCCCTTGGATTTTCTGTGAGTACAAGAGAAAAGGTAGCTGTGATGGAGAGAGGGAAGAAACGGCTTTTCAATTTACTTTGGGAGTTTGGCTATATAGTATTTTCAGGGACCTAGCAAGACATTTCAACCATTATTGTGGATAATGCCTTATTATGACTAAAACAAATGTAATTTTTAAAATTAATCCTATTAAAGACTATGAAGGTTATGAATACTTGTAAACCTTGTTTTCATTGGAATTTAGACAATTAGTAATTAGTATTATCTATATAATAACACTTCCATGTTTTATTAATTAGACAAAACCTATCACTGGATATTGTCCTGGTTAGGGCAAATTGTGGGAGGAAACCTCTGAATGGGGTCCCTCTAGAAAGCATATTCAAGTGGCCCCTCCCCCAACCAATTCAGGAAAATATTTCCTTAGAGAAAAGTGGAAAAAACCTGTTTATTCAACAAGCAAAGTGTTCACAAGCATAAAAAAAAGAATAATATTACACAATGAAACCTCTCACCTTTCTGAAGAGAGATGGCAAAATTGAGAAAGTCCTTGCTGTAGGTTTAGGCCATTTAGAGCTGTAACCATGGGAAAAGAGAAACTCACTGGATTGATTTCCACTGTCAACATAGCTCCAAAATTATTTTTTAACATAGCATGCATTGCAGAATCATGGAAGGGTTGAGGTTAGAAGTCACCTCTGGAAGTCTCATGGTCCAATTCCCTTGCTCAAGGAGGGCTCATTGCTGGACACTATGACATCTTTTTAGTGTCTCCACAGATGGTGATGCCACAATCTCTCTGGTCAATCTGAACCAGCGAAAAAGTGTGTCCAGATGTTTTGAGGGAACCTCTCATGTTCCAGTTTGTGTCTATTACCTCTGGTCCTCTCACTGGATACCACTAGAAAGAACTTGGTTCTGTCTTCTTTGTATGTTCCTTCAGATTCTTATATACAATGATGAGATCATCCAAAGCCTTCTCCTGTCTGAACAGTTCCTTTTTTCCCAGTCTTTTCTTGCAGTCCCTTCATCATCTTTGTGGCCATTCACTGATCTCTCCTCAGTGACTCCTTATCTCTTTTGTATTGGGGAACCCATAACTGGCCATATTGTTGTTCAAGTAAACATTATAGAAATCATAGGAAAAAATAATTTGGAAAGGATTATTCAAATTTGTAATGCAAGAATAGCTTCAAAGATAGATTTGTTTGCTCAGGACAATCTCATTTGGAGATTGAGGATAAAGATTTCACAATTTCCACAGTATACCTGTCTAAGTCCTTGACCACAGCACTTGTTTGTTAAGTTATTTTCCTTACATCTAGAAATCTAGAATTTCTTTGCTGCACCCTATGAATATGGCTCATCTTTTCATTGTGCAGGTCAGAGATTATTTTGTGTCCCTCTTTTTCATAACTCAGCCTCAGTGCAATGGATGGCTGCAATTACATCCCCTCATCTTTTCTCATCTCTATTAAATAAACAAAACCCTCTCCATTTCTTTATGTCTATATGATGTAATCATTTCCATAATAATTCATTGGATTGTTATTAAATACCTCGTTTAGTTCATTCTGTCAACTGTGTTGGCTTAGGTTTGTTGAATTTAGTTTGGATAAAGTGTATCAGTGCTTTCTTTGCAGAGTTTTAAGCAAGTTGAGAAATGTCAGTCTCCAATCAAGTTAAAATTTAGCAGGCTGACAACTGGTCTGAAGTAAAAATTTGAGCCTTAGGAGCAGCACAAATGTTCAGCTCATACTGTCTGGCCTAAACTCCATAGCTGTACAGAGCTTAAAATTCACTGCAGGCTTGGTAAGACCAGCTGTCCATTGGAGGACCATTCACTGAGATTTCAGGTGTGAAGGAATAAAAAAATATGTAAAATCACTCCCACTACTTTATTTAAAAAAAAACCCCCGAACAACAGGTGCAAACTGTCTGACTAAGAAATATACATTCACAAGAGTTATCTGCTAGACTTTTTTTCAGCTAGAGTTCAGTAAATGTTTGATATCAGAGGATACTGTTGTAAGTGTAGGTGATAACACCACCTGTCTTTTCCTGATAAGAAACCATTTGCAGTGGGCTACAGCTTGACTGAATTAAAGGTTTTTGAGTTAATTTTTATTTCCCGTGCTTCCATCTACCTTTCATTTCCAAGTATTTGCTTTAATTTAATTGGTGAAATTTCTGCAGTTAAGGAAAACAGGAGCATATCCGATTCCATAGCCGTCAATTCCGAGAGGAAAAGTATCTTTTAATTTAATTGGTGAAATTTCTGCAGTTAAGGAAAACAGGAGCATATCCGATTCCATAGCCGTCAATTCCGAGAGGAAAAGTATCTTTTAATTTAATTGGTGAAATTTCTGCAGTTAAGGAAAACAGGAGCATATCCGATTCCATAGCCGTCAATTCCGAGAGGAAAAGTATTTTATCCTGAGCTGTTTGTAACATCCTTTAAATGTTTGTCTTAGGTCTTATGGTCCTCCCTGCAGTGTTAGGACCTCCCTGCCAAGTTGTAGGACTCTTGCAAGACTGAGTTTCCTCACACTTAAATGAACTTTGTTGTCAGCTGTTAAATTTTTCTGCATCCCATCTTCAATGGGAAGGTGCTGAATGCCTTTCTAACTAATATTGATGACAAGTGTTATTTAAATTTCCTGGCCTTCACTGAAGAAAGTTAATATTTATTTAAAAAGAAACTGCTTAGGAAGAAGGGACTGAACAAGTGATTCAGTCTTTTGATCTCTTTTGAGTTCTGTAAACACAGGATAAACTTTTCCTTTTGTTTAAAAAGAAAGGAAGAAAAAAAGGATATTCCTTGCAAGGTCTACCAAGACTTAAATCTTTCCATGGGTGTTTGCTCAGCAGTTGTAGTTATCCTTTCTGAATGAGATCATTAACCATGTTTACCACATTTTTCAGAGCTGCAGCACAGTCACAAAATTCTATCAGCTGATTGTTTTTCTCAGATAAAGGAAATACTCTTTATGTTCATTTATTTTAATTTCTCAATTGAGAAAAAATGAAATTCTTGATAAAGAACATTGGAACTTCTGCCTCATTTGTAAAGAAAAATATAACATTTACCTCAGGTATAGGAGTGATGAGTAGACAGAAACTGTCTGCTAAAAGTTAGTCTTTAAGTAAAATTTCAGATGCTCTATGATGATAATAGAATGCTGCTTAAAGATAAGAAGTAGGCATGTTTCTGTAATAAACTTAAAAGGAAAATTCTTTAGCATGCCAACTACTACTGCTGGTTCTCATCTCACATGGCCTAGTCAAAACTGTTACCCTGTGATTTTTTCTTCCTTAACTCAGATAAAACTAAACCCATAAAACAAACTAAATGTATTCATAATTTGTAAATGTAAATTTAGGACTACTTCATGTTAAGAACAATACCCAAAATGAAATTGTATCTAGTATTTCCTGAGCAGAAACCAAGGGATAATTTGAGACACCTTTCTAGTCTACTTCCTTCATGTACCCCCAAATGTAATGTTTCTGTAAAGTGAACTAATAAAATCTGGAGATTTGACAAAGTTTTGCTACCTCACTGTCTGAAAAGCCTTTCCATTATCCCTCTAAAGGGAATAGCCTGAAAAAAAAAGAGATATTACCTAGTTAAATAGACAGGAAATTATATAGTTGTGTGGTTTGAAAGAAGAAATTAATAGACTGGTCATCTGTTAAGGTCCAAATAAAGATATAATTCTGTTTGTCTTAACATTATTCACAGCAGTAGTAACTGACAAAAAAAATTAATCCTTAATTATGAAAGCACATTTGGGTGAAAATTAGGTGAAAATCTACTTTATACAATGAAAGAAAACTTATTCTTTAGCTACAAAACAATTATTCTATTTGGATCTGATTTCATATAGCATTGTGGATTTCTATCCCACTAAAGCGTGCAATACCTATGAGATTCTTGTGGCTGAATCCATAGTAATTTTTAGATGTCTTAGGCATCCTCAGTAAGATGCACTATGTGATACTATAATTTTTAGTTTGTTATCCCAGTACTGAAATAGCATCGAATAAGCCTTTGACAGCAACATTTTCTAGTTTTAGCTGAGATTTACACTCATTGCCTAAATAAAACTCCAATCTCCATATACAGAACAGAAAGGAAATGCTTGTTCAGAAATTACTGTTACAAGAAGTGCTGTTTTTTTCTGTTGAATTGCAAGGGATGATGTCAGTTATAAATAAAGGAATTTAAAAAGTTGACATTAGGAAAAAGCTATCAAAATGAAATTTGTAAGATAGAGTGGATGGTATTCTGTAATACAGAAGCCCTATTTACTCATGAATTATTTAAATGCAGCATAATTAAACAGTTACAGCTTACAGAAAACAATAATTTCTTTTTTTTTTTTTTTTTTTTTTTGTATTCTTAGTTCTGAGTGATCAATACCCCATGTGAAAAATCCTGTAATGCCACAGAACAGCAGTAGGCTACCATGTTAGGACTATAAATGATATACAGGAAGCCAGGATTTCAGTCAGCTGTAAGACCAAAAAGAAGATGGTGAACTAAAGGATGGCCCTAAATCTAGAAAATGTTAGGAGCCTGTACGACCAAATTCTTATGGTGAAACTATGCAAGAGAAAAGCCTTTAAAGATGTCACTGTCCAAATTTTCTTCCCCCACAAAGGAATACTTAAAATAATTGGCCTAATCAGAGAGGCAGAAAAGGAACTTAGAACATTGGAAGTCCTGGCTGAAAAAATATATACTGTTTGCAAATTAATGGCTTGAGAGTGTAGCAAGCATAACAAGCACTAGGAATGGTGCCATGGCTGATTTGAACCTCTTAAATTTACAGGACAATATACTCTGTAAATGAAACTCTACTTTTTGAGGAAAGGAAGACAAACACTCAATCTTACTTGTACAGGCTCATCTAACATGAGTTCACTTCAGTAATTCAAGGCTCAAAAGTTCTTTAACTTTTAACTCATGCCAGTGACCAAACCCCTTATCTTGCAAAGGCTGGGAGTACTCATTCTTCTTCCTCCCTCACAGGACAGGTGTCCCCTGTGCCACACAGGAAGGAGTGAAAGCCTCAGCAGTCTGGCTGCTGTGGGATCTGCTTCAAAATCTCTTTAGGTAAGATGATGTATTTATAACCTCTGGCCTGGAAATTTGGTCTATGTCATTTCCATAAATTAATGGATACAAAAGGAACTTCAGGCAATTAATATGCAAGGATGGAGGAGACAATGGCTGGAAGAGACAGCAAGCAGCAGGTGATAACAGCTCCATGCTGACCTTTGTGCTGTCCTGTCTATCCTGTCCTGTCTACATGTGGCTCTCTTGCTGACCTAATGGTGCTGCTCCTGCCACACATCAGGGCTTGGGGTGAACAGTGCACTAGGCCAAAACCTGGGCAGGAGCTGAGTGAACAGTCAGAGGGAAGAGATTTAGATTTATATGTCTTGAGGCATATTAATAGACCACTCCTAAGCAAGACAGGCACTTACATCTCATTTTCATTTTCGTTGTAATGCTGCTGTCCTGAGTAAACAGTGATCTTCTTGGGGAGAGCTCGCTGATCATTAATTGAACTTATCAGTGCTCTCACAAAGGAAAAGTGCAAGTACTAATCTGAATTTAGATTTGTTGAGACGATTATAGCATATTGCAAGAGAAAATCAAATCATGCAGTTCTCCTTTTTCTCCTCTGAAGGCTGACCCTAGCTATACTGCAAAATACAAGTCTATCTCAGAATCATGAAGCTCATTACAAACTTCTTTTTTCCTATAGCTCTGATATTGCATTTTAATACTCTGAGCCTTTCTGCCCATTGATGAGGGTAGCACATGCAACCTGTAACCTTTCTGACTGTCAGACTCCACAGAACCATGCAGGGCATCCTTGCTTTGCACTTGCACACCAAAGCCTGCTTTTTAATATGTGGAGCTTGGTTTGAGGAAATGAAACAAGTGCATTTGTTTGTTTGTTTGATCTTTTTTTCTGAGAGAAGGCTTTGGATTGATGCCTTTTGACTACTGCTTAAAACTTAGAAAGCATTTGTCTAATTACAAAAGCCATCAGATATTACTGTCACGACAAAGATCCTGCAGCTAGGTAAAGTCTCTGTGTCCAAACAGGCCCAACCTATACAGTCACAGAGAGTCTGACTTTAAAAGATACCTTATCCAGGAAATATTAATCACTATGTTTTGCTGTATGTTTTGGTATTTCTATTGTTTTTTGCTGTGTTGTAGACTATATTATAGTACTGATAATGCTGGTCCTTGATCCTGAGGCTCGATGGAATGCAAGTCAGATCTCAGCACTACCTCTCTGCTGGTTGAATAATGGACCATTAGCCTCTAATGTATCCTAAATCCACATTCTAGTTTTTCATACAAAGATCAATGAATTGCCTTCTCTGAAAAATTCCTTTGACTTTTCTCCAACCAATTGTCCAGAACATGTAAAATTTTCCTTGCATTACTTGTGGTTTAGTCATAGCAATAGCAATACTTTGCAGTATTGCAATAGCCATGTTTGTTACTCTTTGAGTTTTCAGATTTTTTTTTTGCTTATATTTCAAGTGTGCAGGCCCTGTGGGCACTAGGGACCTGTAGTATATATGTATTTCCAAAAAAATTGTCTCTCCTGCTATAATAATATGCTACAGTAATTTTTCTCATACTAACTGCTCCTACAAGTAACTTTACCTAGGTTAGGTCCAAATGAAATAAAACACTATCAAATGAAGCTGTTCTTACAAAATACCAGCCATAAATAATTTATTACTATTTTCCTCATTCTAACCAAATGGCAGTGCTGGTGACATTTTGCCTCCTAAAGGTCCTCCTAAAATGCCACATATACACATTCAGAAGTGATTCCTACATGCTGTTTAGCAACTGACTTTAACATTTAAAGGAAATTAGAAATTTGATGGTGGTAAGGGTTTGAGGAAAAAAATACAGATGTTGTGAAAAGAAGAGTGCTGCATGCCAGGCCATGAAGGGAAAGCTCCAGGCAGGAAAAGGTCACAGATGCAAGAAAACAAAAAGAGGATCAAAAAAGATATTGCTAAGAAGAAAAAAAGATTGGCAAGTAAATATATTAAGAAAAAGATACAAAAAACCTTATAAATACTCCTTTAACCAAGTTCCAGAGAGACAGCAAGAGATGCTGATTGCTGGGTACTGTTAAACCTCTTTTAAAACACTTGAATTTGTGAGGTACAAGAGGTGTCATTTCCAAAGCTTATGTTAACTCCTAGTATATAGAGCACTCATCTAGATAGAAAATCAAGACAGAGAAAAGTTTTGAATTTCATCTGCAAGATGCAGAAGAGGATTTGCACATAACCCAAGTATCATTTTTTTCAGCGCAAGCACAGAATTTGTGTCAGTTTACCCTAAGCTCTTTTTGTGCCAATTAAATGCACCTCATACTTCATCATTGAGTTTATGTTTTAGGGAATATAAACATGATAGCTCACAGAAAGATGAGTTAACTGCATCTAGCTTGTCTAAAGGGATACAGATCCTTAATTAAGGAGGTGATGTGTATGGTGGATATCTAAATTTCTTTAAGTATTTATTAACTATTAACTATTTCACTATTTCACTATTAACTTTCTGAAATAAGCATTTTGAGCAGATCCTGTGTCTGCTCAAATGTATGTGTTTCATAAAATACTTTGATTTTTATGAAGTAAGCACAGAAGTAATTATTTTCTTTTAGGAATTGAGAAATCTCAGTCTCCAAGCAAGGAAAAATTAGGCAGGCTGACAACTGGTCTACTCAAAACTTGAATCTTACAAGAGCATGAATGTTCAGCTCACACTGTCTGGCCTAGAACACATACCTGTGCAGAGCTAACACACCACTACAGGCTTGGTAAGACCAACTATGAGGACTGACCATTGAGATTCTGGCTGTGAAGAATTAAGCTTCTGGAAGACAAAAAAGTAGCTGTCATTTAATAATTTTAAATTATCAAACTTTCAAACATATGTAAAAGCTAATATACATATGTATATATATATCTATATATATACAGATAAATCTCACACAGATTTGATTTACAAAGACCATTGCATAAAAAGTCAGAAACTCTCACAGCTGAGCACTTTAAGGAGAAAAACCACCATGTGCTGACCCTAACCTTGTCCTCACTTTGCCCATATCCTTGACAAAGGGTCTGAAGGTGTGGTACCAACAAGGGTGGAAGTAGAGGAATCAAGAACGAAGGAGTGAACTTGAGACTTGGGAATGGGGCAGGAAAGGTTTATCTGTGGTTTTGTTTCTTACTGTCGTGTTAGTAATATTTAGTTTAGTGAGCAACAAGTTAAAGTAATTTTCCCTCAATTGAGTGTGTTTTGCCCACAGTGGCATTTGGTAAGCAATTTTACAGTCTTAAGCTTGACCTGTGGTCTTTCTCATGCCTGTTCTTCCTGTTTTCTTTCCTTTCCCCCTGCAGGTGAATAAGCAACTTGGTGGGTGTTTGACCATCAGATAGGTTAAATCTACCACACTCAGAAAGGCCAGCTTTTGAACTTGTAGAATAAATACTAAAACTCCCAGCAGCTTTCATGGCACCCATCTTTCACACAAATCATCTATTGAAATAATTCTATTTAATTCTGTTAATTTTTTAATGTAACATATTCTCAGTCTCGGAGGGTTTAAGGAGAAATATTAATATGTGCATTTGGCAAAAAGAGTGAGAGTGTTAGGTAGACTCTGAGACAGGAACGAGTAAGTTAAACTTCCCATCTGGTATTTTTAAATGTTTAACAATATGCTCTTTCTCATCCCAGTCACTGAATTATGGTTCACTTATTATGATGAAGTGTTTTATTTCTCGCATCTAGGCTAATCTATCTTCTTTTAAGGGACACCATGAAGGACAATGCTCTGACAAGGACATCTGTGCCAGTGATTTTTCTGAATTAAAATTGAAGGTACACAGCAGAGGCCTGTGTAGGACCTTACCCTTGTCCCTGCCTAAATAACAGCATGCCAGCCCTGTAGATGGCTGCTGGCCCTGTTTCCCAACAGACCCACTTCCTTGGATCCTCTGAGCTTCTCAGTGCTGCTGGGCTATGGGGGATGTTGGGAGGCAAAGGACAGGCAGAGCAGGCAGGATGCTGCTGTGATGCACTGAACAACTGGCTCCCAAGTCTGTCTACAACAAAACAGACCTGACTGTCCACATGAGTAGGACCTGGCTCTGCTTCTCTTGGTGGAGATCACAGGTGAGATCTTGCAGGGCAGGAGGTCAGAGGTACTCACTGCCATTTTAGCTCATTAGCTCTCCACTCCCATGGTAACAAAAAGCTTCTGTCTGCAATAATCTTAACAGGCTCCTTGCTTTATTACTGGAAGGGTTAATGCCCATGTTTTACTGCACAGTATAAAAATGTTCAGAGAGCACAGTTGAAAAATATTTTTGTTTCAATATTCTTACAGATTTGCTTTAGTAAGCAGTGACATTCACCTATTAAGAATCCTTGGTAGCTCTCAGTTATAAAGAATTCACAGTTTTCAAAAAGGAAAAAAGGAAAGATGGTACCCTACACTTGATTTTCTTTTCACTTCGCTTTGCAAAACACTTAATTGGTGTAGGAAATGTAGTCATTGCAATAGCAGGGAGATACAGCTCATACACTGGCCATTATTCTGTAATAAAAAAATAAAAAAAGATTTTCCAATATACCTACTTTGCCTTTTCTGGGACAAACATTTGCCTCAACACTGCTCAACACCCTGCGTCATGGAAATCTAAGTGCAAAGTTTGCCTTAATAGTTTAACAGTGCTTTCTATTTCAAAGGCTCATGCAGAATTACAGACCAGTGCTAATGTCATTCAAAATGGTTCTTCTCTCCAAAAGTGCCATATCCTCGTTTTCAACAGCAAAACACTGCTCTGTGGCAACTTTCCTGTGGTGATGATTTATGAAATGAATGTGCTGGAAGATCAAGGGAGACAGTTCACACTTCAGACCCTGAAGTCGTTCCTGCAGTTCTCACTGTGTAAGTTTTTGAGCTAGTGGCTGCACAGGTTAAGCAGCCAAGGAAACTCTGTTATCTGGGGAGTTTTAGCTGTTGGCAGACCAAACAGTCCTTATTGAATTCAACTTCTGGGTTCATAGTATATTTTTATGTATTAAACACATGCATTTTAAAGGTCTTTCATATCTGAGATGAAGTGCTGTTTTGTTCCTTTTTTTTCTCAGATGTGGATCTGAAGCCCATTTTCTCATAAGATTTAACTAAAGGCTGACTTGAAGCATCCAAATATCTCTAAGGCATAGGACATTCTTCCTTTGTATTTTTCTCCCAAAGAATAATAAAGTTGTCGAATGGCTTTATGCTATGGAAAAAATGTATGTAAAACATAAAAGCACAGGGGATTCTGGCACCCATGCATGTGTAGAATCCTAATGAAATAGATGAATACGGCATAAGCAAATATCAATTTTGATCCTTAAAAATTCATCATATACACCAACATAAGAAATGCACAATTTTTGGGTTTTTGACCACATTCAGCTAAAGAAGTCAGGATAATCACCTATTAATTCACAGAGGATAATGCAGACATGAATACCAAATCTATGGGCCGTAAATTTTAGTATGGGACAATAAAAATCTAATGCCTGAATACAGGCAAAATGTAAATGTGCACTCTTGTAAAAATGAAATTTGATGGAAAGCAATAATGCATTTACAGCAGCTGGGAAAACTGAAGAGTGTCCTCTCTATTTAAAGAAAGAAAAAGAGTGAGACACTGAGAATTTTCAAGGTATCAGAGTGATTGATTTCACTCCAAATGAAATCAGCTGAAGTTGCTCTATTTCATTACAGCACTAGGTTGACTGCTTGTAGAAGTATTTTTATCTGCAGCTTCATATTTTTAAATTTTCTGGAAAATAAAAAATAATAAGAGAATACTAAATGTATTTTAGAGTGGTGAAAAACAAAGCAAGGAAGTAAAAAAAGAGAAAATTTTACAAGTAATGGAGAAGCAATCAACTCACTGAGTAAATAAAAGCAGACAGAAAATCAGTAAAAACTGAATATCCCTACATTTAATCTGTAGTCAATTTAAAAATAAAAACAAACAAGACATCAGATTTGATTATTTAAATGTAAAATCAGATTTAATGAAATCACATTTCTATGTTTAAATGCAAAAAGAAAACAGCAAGACTATTTAATGTCAAAATTTGCTTCTCCCCCACTTTGACTTCTTCATCAGTGCTTGCTGAATGTAGTTTATGTGTTGTACCTTTTAGAGAAGAAATGAAGAACTGTAAAGTCATGTGATAAAAATGACATTCTGATGGATGTGTTACGTGTTGAGAGAATGTGATGACTTCTGCTTGTACCTGTCATTATCTTGATGTATTGCATCTTCAGTAGTGGGAAAACTGTTCTTTACTGTGAAATCAAATAGATTTCCAGAAAAATAATTAATTCAGTGAGGCATAAATTTTAAATAGGGTCTAACTTGCACATATTATGTAAAACATGTAGTAGCTAAGCTATACTGATATAAGTATGTTTACAGCAGCTGTGATTTTCAGGTCTTTAAGGTGCATGCTCAGAAGGGAGTTTAGACTTCAGCTTTTGTCTTACGCCAACAAAACAAGTTTTCAATATAAACTCATTTTAACTCTACTCAAAAACTTCTAATATTGTTTTCAAATGCATCTATATAAAATATTAAAGTTTTAAAAATGCAATTATATTTAAAAGACCAAAGAACACTTCACGCTGTCAAGCACCGTCTCTCATTTTCATCAAGTCCATTTTGGTAGAAGTTCATTACCAAATAAAACTGTACCTGTCACACTAAATCTTGAGGAGCTCAAAGCTGTGCCACTCCATAATTATTATGATTAGACCTCTAAATGCAGCCTGACTTCAGCACTTAGGAATTGATGGCTAAAAGTTAAGTCTTCTTGTCTTTTATATAATGTATAGTGAACCCCAACAAGGGGTTCAGAGTTCTCTGAATAGCACAACAACCCCCCCCCCCCTGCCTCCCCTTTATTTTTTTTAAAAAAAAA
>VWYP01027977.1:0-23172 GCA_013400435.1 Pycnonotus jocosus | reverse complement strand
GATCCAGGCGTGCTGGGGCCCAAGGTTTTGGCTCTGCGGGCGCTAAGGCCGTCCCGTATCCCTGCAGGGAAGCGTGGGAAGCGGGGTCCTACTCCGGGTATCCCCCGGTCTCGCCTCCCAGTGCTCCCCTATGCCTCAGGGAGCTATTCCCCGGCTGGGTACCTTCAGAGCACTCACAGCGGTGAGGAAATGCAGGCAGCCTTACTGCTGCCAAGCATCTCTGTGGATATTACCTGTTAATATCCATGACACTTAGCTTGTTTAACATCACCAAGACTATCCAGAGCCGATCAGAACAACAGGAATCTGTAGTTGTCTGAAGGCAAGGAACCTGTCAAGTGAGTCTTCCAAACTCAGGTCTGGAAGACAGCAGCAGCCAGACCTTCACAAGTCTGATTCCAGTTTCTTCTTGTCTCAAGACAATGTTTCAAGGCTGTATCAGGCTGTGTCTTCTAGCTGTACCTCTGGCCCCTTGGAAGTCCTGGGGCCTGCGTGTGTGTCCTGTGTCCTAAGGGAGCCCTCAAGTTACCCTTCTCATGCAGAGCCCCAAGCTGCTCTAGATACCTGTGTGACCACTAATTTCTGGGTCATCTTGAGGTACTTGCAGTTCCTTCATTAATGTCTTTTGATTTTTGAGATGTGTGCTTTAGTGTTTGCAGAGAAACAAAGAAGAAATTACTTATCTCCAGCCATTCTCTCCTTTCTTGCTTATATTTCCTGGAACACAGATGTTCAAAGTAACACATAAATTTATAGCACTTTACTCCAGTAAGTAGGTCAGCACACAGCACCTGTAAACTTTATTGATTGGCTTTTTCTCTGTGACCAGATTTACACCTGTACACAAACAATTCAACAGTAGTATCCATGACTGTTTTTGTGATATTCTTTTAATTTGCATCAGTGTGCTATACTGGTACCTGTTTTGATTCCTCCCTTATATCCGTGGCAGTTTATAATTGGCAGTTTATAATTTTTTTGCATTCTGTTATCACAGTGTTTTACTAGCTGCTCGTTTTGTCCTGTTAAATATCTACAAGATAAGCTACTAAATAAAACACCAGAACAAAAGGAAGGACAATAAAGCAGCACAAAAAACTCTAAAAAGATGGATGTTTGTAGAATTGGAGAAAAAAGAGGCACTTTCTTAGTTTGTTGTGAACTGTATATTGCATTTTTCCCCCATTTTACACAGCTTGCAGATCTGTGTGATTCTCTTTTCAATATATTTTCACTGTGAGTTCTTTGCTTTTCACTTCTTTCTTTGTCTCAGAAACATACATATTTTTTCTGTCTCTAATCTAATCTGAAACCCACCAGTGTTTACACTCTGTTCTAGTGAAGTCTTATCCTGCACATACGTATTTTCAGCTCTTATTTCTTCTCAGCATTGAAACATCCAATTAATAGATTTTCTTCTCCCAGGGCTGCATTACATAGGTGTATATGTGTAGGCATACACATAAATACATATGTAGGTATAGAGGTGTTAAACATATTTGCCAGTTGTAGGAGAAAACAAGCTGTATTGAAATTTCCCTTTGTGAGATACTTGGTTTCTATAATTTCTCTGTCGTTGACAAAAAGAGGACCTTAGATTTAGAACTTGAGGCTCTATTTTTTTTCCCTCTGGGACAACACCACTAAAAAGAAAAGCCCCAATTCCCTTGGGCTTGTCCAAACAGCATTGCTTTCTTACTGTACTTTTCCACTTTTGCAAACATTTGTCATCCTGCTTTTCCACATGTCACTAACCATTTGTTTGGCATGGGACCTTTACTTCCCACTCTGCTGATGATTAGTACACTTCCAGATGAGCCTTTGTTTTGGATTGATACAAATGCAAGTTCATTTATTTAATTCATTTTTTCCCTTTAGTACTGTATTCTGTAGCACTGTGGAAAAATCAAGTCTAATGGGAACTGTGTATGTTGTGCTACAGGACTGTCTTTTACTTTCCCAGAAATGTAGCAAAAGCAGGAGCCTGAGAGTCTAGGATGTCAGCCTGAGATCTCATTGAGTCTGCTCTGAAAACTCACCAGGTCCTTCAGAAAAAGGAGCACACCTGAGTGCTTGTAGGGACAGTCAAGTGCTCCTGTCCTGCTCCCTTGTGCCATGTGATTTGTACTGGTGTTTTACCCAGTGTGCAGGAAATCATGGCTTTGGAGGTGCAGTAGAGTATCCCCAAGGTGTTTGAGGCTCTCAGTATTATGTGCCTTTGTCCTGGCCCTCGTAGCTGAAAGATGATTGTTATTCTCAGGCAGCCTCTACAGACATACCTGTGTATGTGCAGTAATTCATAAGTGTGAGACTTTATGCAGGAGGGATCAGAGGGGCTGCATAAAGTGAACCTTTAACAAGGTTTTCTCTCACTATCCCCTGATTTAGAACAGCAACAGGTAATATCTGTGATATGCCCATGTCTTGGTTTTAGGTGGGATAAGTTAATTTTTGTCCTAGTAGGTGGTATAGCATTGTGTTCCGGATTTAGTTCCGGATGAGAATAATGTTGATAACAGACTTACATTTTCAGTTGTTACTAAGTTCATAGTAGCATTTTTACTAAGTCAGAGAATTTTCAGCTTCTCATGCGCTGCCAGCAAGAAGGCTGGCAGGACACAAGAAGCTGCGAGAGGACACAGCCAGGACAGTGGACCTCAACTGGCCAAAGGGATATTCCAGACCATATGATGTCATGCTTAGTATATGAACTGGGGAGGAAAGCTGTCTGGGGCCTGCTGCTTGGGAAATGCCAGAATCAGTGAGCAGGTGGTAAGCAACTGCTTTGTGCATCACTCTTTTATATGTTCTAACTATTATTATTGTTGTTGTTGTTATTATTATTAATCATCACTGCCATCATTATTAATATGTTCTCTCTGTCCCCATTAAACTGTCCTTACATAAAGCCACAAGTCTGATTTTGCTGATTCTCTGCCCCTTCCTGATGAGAAGGTGGACTGAATGAGCAGCCGTGTGGTGCTTTATTGCCAGCTGGAGTTAAACCATGACAGTCCACCATTCCTCTGCACACAAGACAAATGGAAAGAGTTGTGTTAATGTCCTCCTTAATTTTCAGTAGGCTTTTGAGCCACCTGAGGTTGTACATGCTAGCTGGACCTAACTGAGTGCCTGCCTTCTCACACAAAACCAGACCTTCAAGTGCCTTATCTTGTCTTCTGGCCTCTCCTTTAAGGAACAAGTCTTGGTAAAATGCTGTTGCCCAATGTCAACTCAGTCTACAGTCTAAAAAATTATTGCATTTTAAATAACATATTGGTCAATTTTTATCAATTTGGCAGAAGCTTCAATTTCTCCCCCTCTTCCCCTGCTGTGATGAGACCAGTGACTTGCAAATAGCAATAACCCCATTCAACAGGGTGTTCTGAGGAAGAGGGAACTGCACAGGGAACTCAAATTGAGCTGCTTGCATTGCCTGCTGCCGGCCAGCTGGGGCAGCTGACACGTTGCTGACAGCAGCCTGGTGGCTTCATAATGAAAGGGGAATAAAAAAGGCTTGGCCTTTGTAAAGTTTTACATGGTATTAAAATGAGTATAGGGATATATAAGATATACTCTGATAACTTCATGCAGCCATGTCTGTTTTCCACACATCTTCACTGGCCTTTCCAATTGAAAGGGAGGTAGCATCACCCTCTTCCTGCTAGTGTTGCCTGGGCTTTCAACAACATCTCACAGGTTCACTTGATCTTCTTTTAGCAGTTTATACAGTCTGGAGACTTATGCCATGCCCAAGTGATGAGATATTAAGTGTGGAGAAAGCTGAAGTGTGGACATGGATAATTTGCAGAAGTTTTTTTCTGCTCCTTTGTGGGCATTCAGAGCACTGAGTTGGTGTTGCAGGAAGCTGAGAGTAAATGTTAAGTCCTCTGATCCCTTCTAGGATATACTTCTTTCTGCTTTAGGTCAAGGAGGGACAGAAGGAACTTTTCAAGTAATCTCTGATTAAACAATTAACCTTGCTTTACTCAATTTTCTTGCTCTACCCTCCTTTATTTGCCTCCAGGCTCTTCCTGTAAAAAAACCACATGAATAATGTCCACTAAGAAAAGAGCAGGCTACTGTTATGTAGTTCACACAGGCTCAGCCAAAAATGTCAGCACAAACACTGGAGGAATTCAGTAAAACAATTAGCGCAGTAAAGTTGCTGAAGGAGAAAGGAAGGTCAGAACTTCCAGAATGAAAGAAATAAAGGTGATTTCTACCAGCCATTGCCACAAGGGACTGTGAGTAGGGCAGACAACCTGGGGTCTTCCCCTGCCCTTTTCATCTCCTACATGAGTGCCTGACCAGACTGTCTGAAAGAAGTAGAATGTGGATCCTGGATCCACAGCAGCAGAGACTCTGGGTCAAGAGGGAGGTGAATGGGAAAGCTCTGTGTGGAAAATCCCCAGGTTTGCAGACTTAGTATGACCCAGTATTTTACACAGATTCCTGCCTTGGGGATCTTCAGAGGTCGTCTGGGCATAGTCATGGCAACCAGCATGAAGTGGCCTTGTTACAGCAGGATGGTTGGACCAGATGATCCCCACAGATTGCTTCCAACCTGAGCCATTCTAAGATTCTATGATAGACATCATAAAGTATTGAAGATGTAAATGTTCCTACAGTTCATGTACTGACAGCTGAATGCCATGGGGGTTGCTTTAAGGTTTTTAAAATTACAACAGACACCTGTGTTTCAATACCTGAGTTACTCCTTTGTGTCTTGGCAGTAACTTCTACTCAGAGCAAACATGTTCCATTCAATGTTGTATCTGTGGATGGGCAGAAGCAGGATGTGGATCCTGCTGAAGAGGAAGAGCATATTTATCTTAAAGGTGTTGGCTTGTTTGGTGTGGGAAATGACGGATTACAGAAAGTCCTGTATTTTTTTTTCCTCACGGATGAACTTTATATATTTTTTTTTTCCTTTTGGGGTCATGTTTTATTGGGTCAGGTTTAGGTTCTATTGTTTTGCAGTTTGTATCCTTGTCAGACCAGATATGTGCTTAGATTTGTAGTGGAAAAGGACACTTTAAAATATATGACCTCAAATATCAAGGTAGGAAGGGTCTAGGAGCCTGAGTAGCCTTTCTGATCTTGCTTACCCGTACCGAACCTTGCTGCTTGATACTTCAGAGCCAAGGATTACAGTCTGGGTGGCCCTGACCCAAGTATTTGGGACTTCATGTATTTAGAGAGGTCTGCATCAGGAGACTTTGGCAAAAGAGCTGAAATCGGGGTTGGTCGCTGCTGTCTTTCAGCTGAGAATCTAGGCATAGAGTCCTGTTGGGATTTGGGGTAGCAAGGAAAAAACCCCTTACTGATGTGAGAAAATTTTCGGGATTGTACTGCTGCTGCCAACAGGCATGCTATTCCTGTGCTAACATTCCATCCCAGATCACCTGCAATCTCATCCTGCCTGTTTCTGACTGTAAAATAGATTATATCAGAAAGCTACTGCAGATACCATTTTACTGGGTTCTTCTCTTGAAGAAATGTGAATTGCTTTTTGATTTGCCTTTTTTTCCTGGTGCAAACTATGATTGACAGGACACCTTTGCTTGCATGACAATTTTTTACTGTCCCAAAATAAAAGGCCAAAATCTGATATGAGAATTTAAGTGAGGATCTGAAATATGTTGGGTCTGAAATGCGCTGCATTCATAACTACAACAGATCATTGAAAATCCAGGGGTAGGAAAACAAGATGTAAATTATGCAGATTTCCTATATCTAAAGGATAAAATAGAAATCTTACTGGGAATCACACAGAAGGGAATATATGGAGCCAAACTCAAAGGAGTATTTATTAAACAAGTTTTCCATGGAAGGCAAAAAGAGAGAGCCATTGTCTTGCAAGTCCTGCTAAATGCAAGGGAGGCAACACTGTGTGAGAGCAGCCCTGAAAGTGAGTTTATGCTTTGAGATGAATAGGGGACAGGGCAGGACTTTTTGTTCTTGGCAAATGTATTTGTAATGAACTGTGTAGCTGGCAGTCTTCTGCAAAGAAAATACAAACCCCACTTAAATACTGAGGCTAGGGTTTTTTTAGTTTACCTGATGAATAAGTGAGATCTCTGCTTACTTCAGCACTTTGTTCATCCAAGTTATGAGATGCTCTACCAGCAAAGTACTTTGGCATCAGTACACCTCTGGAAGTCAATGTGCCATACACTCTTATCCTTATGCTCCAAGAGCAAAAGAGAGACAAGAAGGCTCTGGAGGACATTCTGTCTTATATTCTGTTTTTGTTGGGCTTTTACTCCAAGTGAGGACCCTAGCAGATTCCTTTGTTTGGGCAAGGCCTACTACAGAGAGGCAATTTAGGAAGCAAAGATGTAGTGTACAAGTGAAATCTCTTTCACAGGTTCTGCAGCAACATTCAGTGCTGTACAGACCCTCTGCACACAGAGTGCTAAGGTAAATTACCCTCTGAGCCTTCAAAGTAGAATCTTTTCCTGGTGATTCAGGTTGTCCATCTTCATAAATGTCACACATGCTTCTAGAAAGCACAAGGAAGCATACGTAGAGTGCACAAGTTAAAAAATTTCCTAGCATTAAACCTATTGAAGACTTCTAGTGTTTCATATGTGTTGCAATTATCTGTATATTGGCTTGCTGGTATCTGAAAGGTTTTTGAAATTGTTCTGTTCTAAATATTCTACATCAGTTACCCCCAAAAAGCCTGAAATGAAAACCCCAAACTGAAATGCTTCATAAATCAGGAAAATAAATCACCTCTGAGAGAGTATACTGCAATATTACAGTATTGAAAGAGATTTTGTCTGAGGAAGTTATGTACAGTAAAGAAAGTCAGGGGTGCTGAAAATTGTAAAAGGCCTAGCTGGATTCTTCTCAGCCTAGTTTGAAAGCCACTTTTGACAGGCAGGTCTTGCTGGATTTTAAATGGGGAAGGCTGACTTTGTAAAGGTACTTTGGCACTTAAAATATATGAAGACATCATTGGGAATTTTGAATATGCATTGGAAGGGATAAGATTCAGAACTTCCTTTCCCTCCAGTATCTAGCCAGCTGGGCTCTAAACTCGACTAAGACTTTTCTCTACTGATAGGGACCACAGTGTGTTTGAGAATCTGACAGTGAAATGTCCAGTTTTTTCCTGGAACAGAGTTCTGAGGCTGTTAAGAAACGAAGAGTGCAATCATTCTCAGCTTCATCCCTGGTTGAGGGTAGGGAAAGTATTAGCAAACTTGCACAATGTCTGGCCAGACTTTGGGACTTGGCATAACCCGTGTGGGCTCTTGCCTCTTCTTTTGTGTCAGAGGACTTTCAAGGGTGCCATATGGTGGCACAGCAGGAGACAGAACCTGGTGAGCAGCATGTCTTCTGCTTCTGCTTGTTCCCTTTAGGTCACATAGTTGTTTTAACAAAGAGGTACAGTTCACACTCCAAGCCACAACTCCACCCTCCGGAATGTGTAGTCCCACAGGAGTACTCTGCTGAGCAAACTGTTGCAGTGTGTTCTGCAGCCAGTCTAATGGCTTGGAATAAAAATGTGTATTTGTGCTTTTGCTTCTGGTGTGTGACTGGCTTTTCCTAGGTCTCTGTTTAAGCCACAGAACTCAAGGGCACACGTTTCTCTCAGCGAAGGAGCACTGAAGAGTAAGCTGTATGGTGACAGTGCTGTCAGGGAAGGAAAGCTGCAGTACATATGTGAGAATGGCATACCTAGAACTAAACAACTCAAGATCACCAGTATTCAGCTAAAACCTATGGCATATAATACCTGGCATAGACCAGTCTTTCACTTCTTGAAAATACAGATAAGAATGAGTCAAAAATAGCTTACAGAGACTCAAACATTCGGGAGGGAGCAGATCAAAGTAAGAAAATCTAAAATACATGGCATAGTAATCTTCCATTGTCTTTTTAGTGAACAAGACAATAAAAATAAAGTATCTGGGACTCTCTCCTCTCTCTCCACTTTCCACTGTTCTCTTTCAGTTCATTTGTGCTTTGTTCTTTTTTGGAAAGTAAATTTCCTGAGACTGGGGGGACCCTATGACCTAAGCAGAGTATCAAAACCTGTGCTATCTAGGGAGTCTGCATGCCTACAGTTGCAAGAGCAAGAGAGTCCTTCAGTGATTTCTTAATCAGCTAGGCTTAGGGACAGTGAGGAAGGCCACGGAAACTTTACCATGGCCTTTTGCAGAAAAGATTGCTCTGAGAAATGCTGTGTGATAACGTAGGGTGGGGACTTCCCTGTCAGAATGAAGTATAGTGAACTAGTTGAGACAACTGATTTAGTGGACAACTGGTGCAAATCAGCAGATGAGGTACTCATGTGGGTCATTTGGGGTGTCTCTCTGAAGCTTCATGGTGTGTTTTATTAGGGTCTTGCCAAGTAAACTGTGCTAGGATGTAAGAAGTCAAGGCGAAGCTAAGTGCACGAGAAGAGCTGTAGACAAATATCCAGAATTCATCTACAGCAGCAGGGAAGGGACCAGAAAGAAATGACTTTAAGCAGAGAAAGCCAAGACTCCTTTAAATGGAGTACCTCTTTCTCAACATGGCTGAACACACATCAGTGCAGGCCAGTGTGGTCTTCCTGGGAAAGTTCACCACAGCTACTGCGTCTCCCTGCTATGAGGACAGCATTTGAAACCAACATGGGTATCATGAGACATCAAGGTAAGCATGGCCTCCTCAGAAGATCAGAGGACAGGTTATGGACAGAAAGCCGGGTATCAAGGGAAGCTGTAGGCAGCTTCATCTGAATCAAGCTGTGTCTTTCACATTTGAGAAATTTAGGTTAGGTTAGGTGTGTTGTCTTCCAAGGAGAGTTGCCGAGAAGTATGGTATTGTCAGTGCTAGGGGCCTAAATGCCATGGCCACTTGAATTTGGACCTTAAGAATGTGTCAAAATGAATTTGTAACTTTTGGGCCTGGGGATTAAGAAATCTCTCTGAAGGTAAGGGGAAAAGTAAGACCTAAAAAGACTCAAAATAATTTAAAAATCCAAAAGTCAATCTGACAGAGATTGGCATTTCTATGATCCTATTCTGTTGTCATCCCTGGGTGTCAGGAAATCCTCATTTCCTGCCCAGTGTTCTAGTCCTGACTGAAGCAAATGCTAATCTTTAAGACAGAATTGGAATCCATGTGCTGGACCTTTGGATCTCTGGCATATACCCCTGTGATATTATGCACTCCCGGTGTACAGTGGCTCTGTTCACTGACAGAATGGTGAAACGCACAGCCTAGGATGCTGAGAGGAGCAGCTTGTTATGGGGCTTGTATACTGAGAGAGTGTTGCGGTATGTTCCTCAGTTTCCCCTCCTAATCCCCTCCTAGATGGTACAATCCTCAGAGTATTCCTGCCAATTATGCTATCAGTCAAATAACTCCAACCCTTAGTTCTAGATCCTCCCCTGTCAATCCATAGTTATCCCAACCCATCATCCATCCATCAAGGTTTGTCCCTTCCCTTTGGTCCAGAATGTTCTGTAGAGTTCTGTCTATGATTGGTTCTGTGAATATGTACCCTCCCCTCTCTGTATGCCATTGGCTTTGAAGTGTTGTACCTCTCCTTTGGTTCCACACCCACTAGCTACCCATTGGTCGTGTTACTGTACCACCCCCTGT
Source organism: Pycnonotus jocosus (assembly GCA_013400435.1). NCBI lineage: Eukaryota > Metazoa > Chordata > Aves > Passeriformes > Pycnonotidae > Pycnonotus > Pycnonotus jocosus. The sequence goes on along the minus strand of VWYP01027977.1, from coordinate 13,560 downwards.
TTAAAATCGTTGCACCCCCATGTTTTCTGCTCTTTCTCCCTGGACCCTTCACCTTCAGTAAACGTTCCTCGTGGAACCTCATAGAGAGAGCCTCCCTCTCCTCCTTTACTGGGATCTTTGTTGACGTCCACTGTGACTGCTCTTGGGGTGCAGGCCCCAAAGGTTCTGCAGCTGTCGCCCTTGGTTTTAAATGTTTTACTTTGCTTTCTGATGTTTTCATATGCCTTCTGATGTTTATAGAACTCGGAGCTGAGTTCTCACACTTTCTCTTGTAAACAATGAGATGTTTACATTTTTCTCCTCCAGGAGGAACTTCTTGAGTAATGGTGATATTCACCAAAAAGATTGAAGAGGTGGTGACACCTTTGACCAATCTCTTGCCATTTTGTAGAGTTGTATATATTGGAGTCAGAAATTTTAAATAAGGAGAATTCCCTGCTGACCTTAGGGCTCGCCCTGCCTTGTCCTTTCATGTCCTATTGCGACACTGCGGCGTGGACAGCAGTGCCACCTCTATTCCCCATGCCTGTTCTGGTAACCCTGCACCAGCTAGCCCGGGCGTGAACAGCAGGGCAGTGACCAAGACAAGAGAGGACTATGCCAAACAGTTTACCACTGCTCCTTTCATCTGCTAGTCCAAGATTTTATTCCAACTCCAGCTAGAAGCACCTCACAACAGGAAAACCTCTGTGATACTGGTTCAAGGCTTGGAGGGCACTTCAGTGTGATGTGACGTGTGCTTGGAACTTATGGGCTAGATGTTCTTTCTTCAGCACCTTTCTTCTGTTTCCAGGACAGTTAATGAGCAAAGCAGTGATGCAACTGTATACGTGAGTGATAAATTCAGCACTTGGAAGTAAACTTAGTTTCGCAAACAGGAACTGCCACTCCACCTTCTAACAAAGAAGAGTACAAAAATCTGCATCTAAGCCTGCATGTGGAGACATATGCAGTCTTAGTACATGCTAAAAACTGTAGTACATCAAGGCATGAAATTATTTCCTCCTCTAAAAAATTTATTTTTCTTGATTTTCAGATGTTTCTTTATTTCTACATTTTTTGTACTGGTTAGTAAATCCCACTCTTAAGTGTAGAGCTATATTTGATTTCCAGTCTGGGTTTTACTAGTCTCATATTTCTGAAGATGGTGATGATGGTGTCCTGTGGTGCAGGGTACTGACAGGAAATTCAGGGCCCAGCTCCTACCTGACACAGCAATCATACTCAGTATTTGCGTTACTGTCATGAGGACAGGCCAGATGTGAGGCGAAGAGAAGAGAATGAAATAACATATGGATGTTGGTAGGAGGCTGTGCGAACAATGATCAGTTGTTTAGAAAAAATGTGAAAGGGTTCCAGAATGCTGTGTTTTACACACTCCTTCCTGCCTCTGAGCAGTGTTCAGCTACTGGGGCTGCTGTGACTAAAGGAATTTTTCCACTCTGCTATCCACCATCTTAGAGCAGTCAATTATTGAACTCCTTGAGTTAAAAATAAATGTGTTGCAGTAGCTCTGAGAACATCATCTGTTTTAAACAAGGCGACTAAAAGGTGTGTTCTCAAGTTGATGGCAGTCACGCATGAAAATTTTCTATGCAAGACAGCCTTATCTGATCTTTACAGGTCATTATTTCTGTGCAAATGTTTGTATAAAAGTTTAACTGTAACTTCTGGATCTGAGCCTGGCTCTTTTGTCATCTCCTTCCTGGTGGTACAGAGAGAGGAGGCAGTGCCAGGCCTGTGCTACGCAGACAGCAGATCTGCAGCAGTGCCAGCCTGCAGGCAGCAGTTCCCTCTCACATCCTGTACCTGTGCTGGGGTTAGGACAGGAGCTCCTCTCCCATGCCAAGCAGAGCAGAGCAAAGGGTCATATGCATCAGCAGGCTGGCTGTGCCTAGGCAACATTCAGGTTGGCATTCTGTCTAAAGTCAGAAATGTCGAATGTTTCTTGTTTGCTGTGTTGGCTGGATCACATCTTGTAAGGTGTTCAGAGTTGGCTGAGGCTATATCATTAAAGCTCCAGGGCTTGTATTGTATCTTTTCATCTATTTCTTCTATTCTTGTACAGTTGGTTTGCCATTTCAGGAGATTTTTTTTATTCAGACTGTCTTTTCAAACTTGTATTTTCACCGTAATTTCTATGGGTCCTTTGAGGTCCCCATCGTATTAGCTGGGAGTAGGGAATTAGCTGGTTGGAGTCCTAATTCCAGAGCAAGAAATTTACTTTTACCTTGCAGACTTGTATGCAGCCCACCACAGTTGACCTGGAATTTGTCAACTTTACTAGAAATAGTGAAATGACTACTTTTCCTCAAAACTCAGCAGAGATTTTTATTTTGATATACCAGCCAAGCTAAAAAAATGTTTCCATTTTATGTTGACTGACACCTCACAGACCAAATAAAAATTTCTGTCTTGCTGACCAGCCAAAGCCCATTGCGAGTTTTCTTCAGGGACAAAGCATAGTCAAAAGCACAGCATGTCTCTCCTTTTTAGTTAGTTAAATATTCAGCTGAACTAAAGCAATGAATCCTGAAAATTGATTTTTTTTTTTTTTTAACATCTTGGGAGAAAAACAAAAACTTTTTTATTACAGACCATATAGATTTGCATTTGAACAAACTCTTTTTTCCCCCCTTTCTCAGGAAGGAAAAAAGAAGTCAGTTAGATATTTTTGTATTATTCCACTTTTCAGTTGGGGCTTAAGAAAAACATTCACAAGGTCCTTCTGGGAACAGCTGCTAAAATCCTGCCTGACATGGCAAATCTAAGTGTGCCTTGTTGAACTATATTTTAGTCCCTGTAAATTCAGGGATGGTGATGTGGTATAAAAAGCTCTCTCTCAACAATGAAAAACATCATGTGTAATTAACAAAACCAAACCTATGGAGTTGTTTCATATGATTTGCTGTTCAGGAGACTAAGCTACAAAGTGAGACAGTAGGAGGTCAGAGAAAATTCCAGGGGTTGAGACTGTTTGGAAAAATGGTACATTATTACAGGGCAAGGATATCCCCATGGGACTCTATTTCCTCCTCCTGTAGTCAAATCCTGGCTAAACACTGTTACAATTTCACATCTAGCAAGCAGGAATTGTTGAGGGAAAACAGGTATGTGCAACACTGGGCTCTTTATTTTTGTTTGTTTTACTGGTGGACCAGGTTGGCTTGGCTCATTGTGATTGCTCCAGAGGGAAAATGGTCTGGTGGATTGAAAGAATGAGTAGCATGACAAAGGAGGCCATGCCCAAGGACACAAAGAGGCTCCACTGTCATTGCCAGATCTGTGAAAATATGCAGCAAGCACCTTGGTATTCCTTCATGAAGTGCTCCTTGCTCCTGCAGTGGAAATTCTGCAGGAGATGCACAGTGTTGTGACAGTCTCAGAAGCCAGTCCTGCAAGGACTAAACAGCCACCTTTGTAACCTGAAGCACTGTGCCAGTAACAGCATTCTCTCAAATTCCCATTTCTTCAAGACTAACAGGAAGCTTATCTTAAGAAGTTTTTTACCTTCTGACAGGCCTGGGGTATTTTAACTCAGGAATTTCAGTGTCATTTATGATCCTTTAATGTTAAGATTGGTTTGTGTGTCAGATGCTCCAAGAACGTTCACTACCAGTATTAACCCAGAGGGCATGTGCCACTTTTTGCTCAAGTTTGTGAAAGGGTCTGTCATTCAGAAGAGGGAAAACTTTTCAAACACTCTGAAAAGGGCATTTAAACTGTACTTTATTCTCATGTTCTGTTTGAAGGGTATCACAAAATTTGGCCTTGAAACCTTTATCAATAGACTGAGAATCAGCTTGCAGAGTTTCCTGATGGAAGTTAACTTTCAGTTCCTACCAAAGAAATTGGGCAAAACTGTGTATCTCTAATCTCCAAGAGTGCAGAAAACATCAGTTATTCTGTGAAGTAGTGTTAAATTCTTTGCTTTGAAAAGTATTTTCAGTTTTGTACATTGAAAATCTACTGACATTTACTTAAAATGATAAATCAGTGTATTTTGCCTTTTTACTGTCTTATTTTGTGTTTGAATCTTTTGCGTGCCCCTATTTTTCAAGATTTTCTCTGCCACTCAGAAGACCAGAATCTTAATATTTTTATTAGAAGGAGGAAGTCTGGGACTTAAGGAAAAACATAGTACTTGCCAGTATAATTAGTTGAATCCTCTGTCTTCAAACTGTAACAATTGTGTATTTGAGACTCCGCATCAGTCTCCTGGAATGGCCTGAGTTATCTGCTCGGTAGGCAATGTGCCTCAGAGGTTGGTTGTATAGATCACAAATCAAGCAACTCTGCACAGAGCATTCCTTTTTATATATGGGGCAGACATTCATGTTTGACTGTGGTAAAAACCAAACAAACCCTGACACTTTCCCAGCACTGAAGAGAAAGCTGAACTGACCTTCTTATTAGTCTGTAGGGGAATTGGAGAATAGTGTCAACTTTCTCTTGTTCATTTTCACCCTAGCTGAGAGAGGAATCTACTCCTCTAATTTGAGTCTCATTCCTATAATTCCTCTGTTATCATCTCCCAGGTACTATGTTGTTCCAGACATAGTAGGGATGGTAAGCAGAGACTTGTAGTGTCATAGAAGAAGGATTAGGCTTTTTGGTATTTACTTTCCATTCCTACTACATTCTTCAGTGACAACTCAGTTTAGAAGGAGTGGGAATGGGCCATTCCCAGGAGGATAAGTGGGATTCCCTCCAAAATGTTCTGCAGTGTGTGTGTGAGAAATTTGGAGACAAGTCCAGTGAAACATAAATGAGATTTTTTAATGTCTCCAGTGCTGCAGTATATTTTTTCAAAAACTTGTAACAGAAGTCTGTCATTGTCATCTGTCATCTACTGGATGCTGTAACAATGAATAACTGAGAATGGGTCTGAGGCCACTAAAATCATATACATGCACCTTAAGAAATCAATTATGTTGCTAAATCAAATTAGTATGTTTGGTGGTCTGGGTTTCCAGTAAAATGTCACTGTCTTGATTAGATAGGAAATGAGATACATTTGTCTGTGCCTTTTTTTTCCTACTGATAGACCACAGAGCGGAAATTCATAGAACATTTCCATTGGACTAATACCCTCTGGGAAACAAAATTTTTAAGAGAGGTAGAATGGTCCACTAAATTGGAAATATTTCAATAATGTTTAGTTGAAAAAACCAAATACAAATAAAATTTGATCCTAAAAGTTGTGGGTTTTTTCATGTGACTTAGTTTTATTTAACAAGTTCAGTTGAAGAAATAAGAGTAAGTGGGTAAGTGTTGTGGAAAAGTGCTTGGAACCCATAGAAATTAGAAACATAAGCTGGGTTCCTAAAAGATGACTTTCATCTCAATTTGAGATAAATATATGAATATGAAATATGAAATATCAAGCATTTCCCAAAGTTTTCTTTCTGTTTTAGCTCTGAGTCAGTATAGCAGTGTACCCTGAAAATCCATCTGCTTTCCTAGAAATGAAGGTCCAGTGGAACATTTCATCACACAGCACTCGAAATAAGAGCAAGGTTGCCACTGCTGTCTCATGTTGAAAGACATACTTAACACAGAATTAATTTTTAAGCCCTGAAAGTCTAAATTCTTTGAGTAAGGAAAGAAGCACTTCAAGAAAGGCTTGACTTTTGTTTTTTTCTTCCCCACTTTCTGTGCTGTGTCCAATATTTCCCTTTTTTGCCAAGAACATTCACAATATTGTGCAGTAGCAAACAGCATGATATTTCCAACTAACTACTTATGTAGAAAATGAGGCTGGCATTGGTTATCTTGTTCAGCTGAAGGCAGGCAGGCTAGACAGTGATGGCAATGATACAAACATGATGGGTTTGTCATGCTGGTAGAGCCTGGGTTGTAAGAAATAAAAGTCCCTGAATTTACTTTAGAAGTAGCTTTTCAGTTAACCTGTTAAATACTGTTACCCCATGTCTATTGGGATGGTAATGTTGTTAAGTGTTCTCCTAAATGTTCTCTAGTTCAAATGATAATTACCCAGTTCTTTGTAACTCCCTCCTGTGTTAAGGGTGGGTATCAGGTATCTACCTCAGCTACTGCTGCATATGAAAATCCAGCAAGGTCCCACGGACCCGAGGGTCCATGGGAAATGGATTTACACGCCAAAACCCCGAAAATGGACAAACCACAACTCAAGCAAGACTCCAAACCACATCAGTGAGCAAGGAGAACATCAGGCTACCGGCTGAGGCTTCGTGTCTGGTCACCATAACTTCAATAGTGCTCTCCCAAGGTGACCACCCCAGACTGCGGTAATCAAATCGGAACTTCCCATGATCTCTCGTGAGGACGGAAGCCCCAGCTCTGCCGCCTGGCAAAGCTGAATTTCTCCTCTTCTGCGCTGTCCATCGGGAGCCACTGGCGGCGTGCGCAGCTGCCTTGAGCTTACCCCCTATAGCTGATCCTAATAAAGAGCTGCTTTTAATAAAGGCTTTTTAAAAGGAGAAGAAGCTCTCCTTGCCTTGTTTTTATCATGGGTAGTACTTCTCAAGTGACTCTGGGATCATCTTTCGAGGGTGATCCTGACAACCATGAGTCCTGCATGGTCACACTTGGTCCTAGCAGAGCTTTTTCTGATATTTGACACCTGTACAGTGAAGCTAGAGCTTGCAGGCTTCTTCAAGTGATTACAAAAGTCCAAAGGTTGAAGATCAAATTAAAGCTGGTAGAGATAACATCCCAGCATGGGCAGCAGACTTCAGACTGTGCAAGGGGATTGTTTGAGAAACCTGCTGTTGGTGTTCTGTGGTGAATAGCAGGGAGTGGTGGCTGATAGCCCACACCTTCTCACATATAAAAAATTTTCAGATACACAAAATGAGTTGGTGGTGTATGGGCCAAAAAGTATTTATTTCTCTCTCTTTTTAATTTTTTTTTTTCAAGGAAAGCACCATGATTCTCATATATCAAGGCAGAAGTTGCAAGGAAAAATATTTGGTTATCTGCAATAGGCCCAGAGAAAAGCTAACCTTTGTAGGCAGTGTTANGGGTATCCTGTTTGGACGTTGGCACCCATCTCCGCCCGGGATACTCTTTCGGTTGCAAATGAGAGTCCCTCCATTCAGGCCCAAGCACCGGTCGTCTCCACCCTGGCTTCGTCCTTTATTTTACAAATGGGTTTTCTGAAACGAGTGCCGAGTTATGGGAAAAAGAGAAAAAAATAGAAAAAGCCCCTGCTCGAGGCTTCGGGGTTTGGATCCTAGATTTGATCATAACATATATTTCATACACGAATTTATACACCATATTCCCCACAGCAGGATACCAGTTTTTATCCAGATGGACTGGTGAGAAAAACAGACAAGGCTCATTTCACCTTTTGATGGTGAAATGTGACAAGTTATCTTGTCACATGACAATCTCAACCTACTCGGTAGGTACCACCCGATGTCTTTTAAGGAGTTCTGAGGGAGTGAAATCCCTTAATTTTCATTGGATTTTATCTTATTCCTCTTTTTGCATGGAGTAGTGGGATTCTTTCAAAGTATCTGCTCTCCTTTGTTATCTAAACTTTAATAAACTGGTTTCTGCTATGAAATATTGATATTTAAAAAAGAAAATATGTTCAAAATTAGGTAATGATTTTATTTTTCTTTGTCTTATTTTCAGTGACACTTTATTCTTTCTTTATTTCCTGCAGTTTATTTCTCCTACTCAGACAGCAGACAGCTCTATTTGCTATTATCGATTTGCTTGAGAGATGTGACTGAAATTTGGAGCTGTTATTTTCAGGCCAGAGCTGGTGTGCTCAAAATTGCAGAAAATACCACAAGTAATTTGTGCATTCCTTAACAAAGATAAAAGGGTGAGGTGTGTAAAAGCAGAGAGTATGGCAGTATCACATGCACTGCACTGTCATTGTAATCAAACTGGCTCAACTGGTCCATGATAGCCTAGTGTAAATATTAGGCTTTATCGATACCATCAACCCCTCCTAATCTAATGAAAATAAGAGAGTGACCCTAGGGAAGCAGACCTGTGGAATCCTGCATGCTATCTGAATATTCCAACACCAGGAGAAAGGAAAAAATGGTGATGCTTCCAACAAGAGAGTTTCTTACTGTGCCACTCTCTGAATCCTATGCCAGTCTTTTTTAACCCTGCTCATGCCACCAGGGATGGTGGTTACCACTCACATGACCATGCAGATTTTTCTCTACAGGTGAAAGGCATCGAGGGTGTGGTGGTCAGACAGGATCTAAACCATTTCAGTTTAGCAAGCATGGGGAAATTGCATAAGTGCCTGAATGCTGCTCTGGTTTTCTGATGTTGGGATGTATTTTAGAGGGAGTGGCGCACATTTGGGCCACATTGTCGTCATGGGCGTGTAAACAAATACATGCCATGGGTACAGGTGGGGGATAGAAAGAGCTTGTTCAGTGCAAAAGACTTCAAAGGTTGAGGGGGTTCATTAGTTCACCGTGATTTTGATCTGAGAAATGCTAGACTTCTGGGGAGCTGCTGTCAGCAAACCTCTGTATTGTAAACTAGAGGAAGAGGGAGCATTTTCAGAGATTTCTTTGCTCCTTACTTTAAGAAGGTTGTTTAAATGTTCATAAAATGAATTTAAAATAATTTTAAGGGGTAATTGTAGCAAAATTGGACAGTTTCATTGCAAATTTGCTTTTGTCCTTTTCAGTTTGTTGCTATCAAGATTTTTTTTGTTTTGATAAAGTTGAAGCTTTTTATTTGTTTTGGGAAAGCTGACTTCCTGCCCAGCTGGCAACTTGTAGTTCCTCCCACTTCAGCCTTTCAAAAAATCTTGAGGAGTGCTCAAAAAAGACATTCAGTCCACTTAATTCCAATGTGTCAGAAAGTGCCAGCTGTGGCAAATCTTGTCTGTTTTAGTTGGTTATTTATTTATTTATTTATTGAGAAAGCAGAAACTCTAAACTGGACTTGAGATTTTCTTAAAAATTTACATTACTTGTGAAACCAGTTGCAAAGAGATGAATGTTGTTGTTTTAGGGGGCTCTGTTTGTGTGTCTTAGTTCTGTGCTGGGGAAGGGTGGTTCTGTTCCTTTTGAGTGTTAGCTATTCTCTGAGAACATTAAACAACACCAGGATTAGAGCTGCGGTGGGGAGCCACAGGAAATGGTTGCAGATGGACTTTTAAGTTGTAGAGAAGAGAATTCTGGGTGTGACAGAGCAGTTTATGAGACACTCAGTTTATGAGTTTATGAGAGGTATTAGGCACTTCAGACAGTGAAGGAAAAGTAAGACTCACTCAGTTCCTGTGAGTTAGAATCCTCCCTTGACTTGACACTGAGTCTGGAGATGTCTCATTTGGCTTGCAGCCAGAAGGAACAAGCAGATAATCCTCATTTCTGCAGCCAAGAGAAGCAGGCAGGTTCAGCTTTCACTACCTCTGGGGAAGTACAACAAAATAGTGTGCCAAGACAAAGCGGGTACAGAAACCAGACAGCTCAGGCCGGTGCAGAGCCCTCCCCTTCCCTGGGTTTCCTGCTGTTGAAGAAGGGGAGGAAAGACAGAATCTGGACAGCAAACCTTCATCCACCCATCATTCTGAAGATCTGCCCTGAACATTTCGTAGACCATGGCCTTTAACAAACCACGTAATGGCTAGACTGGGCTTCAAGGCAGTTCTGGTCACCACCCTTTCCTGGCAGCCACACCTCTTGATGGAGTCAGAAAACTGGAACAAAAGTGTCATCCACCCTAGACAGGCACACATTCTGACCCACAGCCCAGGCAGCTTCTGGGAAAAGCAGAACTGTGCAGAGTCCTGGCTTGGGAGGTGTGTAGGGGTGAGGGAGGTGAAGCAAGAAGAAGCAGAGAGATGTGGTTTAAGAGCTGGCTATGAGTGATTTTGCTTTTCACTTCCATTTCTTTTCACATGTTGTGATCTAGGTTAGGTATTCTTTGTGTCTCCTTTGGAAATTGATTTATCTTCCCTGTCACATCCCTTCTATTTCTAAGGGAAGTTCTTGTCAAAGCTCTAGGTTTTAGCAAGGTACTTTAGTTATACAAGACAAACGTATGCTGACAGATGCTGTAGGTAAATAAAACTCAGGAAACGCTGGACCGAAAGGGTGAGCTGATCCAAACTCATGAGACTGAAGCTGGGCTGGCTCCTATTAGGTGACAATTTGTGTCTTTGTGTTCCATCAAGAATTTCAGTCTTATTTTTTTGGTTTTCCTGCCTCCTTATGCTTTGTTATTCGGTACAGTAGTCACCTCTGATCTCCCATGGCCTTTGACCCCCAAAATAAGGTTTACAGCCGTGGAACTAAACTATTGTCAGGAAAAGAGAATCCACTCTACATGCCAGTGTCAGCCACCTTTAGCTTTTCACATAACAGAATCCAGAAATAAAACTCAGGCTTGTGTTGATTCACCACAAGGGCAAATTCTACCATCTCACTGTAAATGGATGCTATTTTGATATCTGCTTGGTACAAATAAAAATTACGATTACAAGGATGCTGTCCTGGATACCATTACACTTAGTTTTTGAGAGTGTCGCTCTCATCTGTGTGAAGGACATCCCTAGACTGTTGCAACCCATTCATTCCCAAGAATATGGAAGGGTTCTGAGAACCCTTTTGATCATACTTGATGTTAGCAGGGGATGTTCTGCAGTTAAAGGAGGATATATTGAAGGAAGATGATAGGTCACAGGTACGGAACGGTGGATTGACAGTGTCAGGTGCATCTTGTAAGGCTTTCAGCAAGAGTGACTTTAAATGGCAGGGCTCTGGGCAGCAAGCTGGACCTTTTGCTCCATGGCCTAGACAGGATGGTGCAGTGGCTAGATCCAGGCTTGAGGAGACACAGCCTGTGTCTCTGTGAGGAAGAGGCCAGCCTGAGCAATAGCATGGCTGCAGCCTGTCTGGGTGAGAGACAACACAGCCTGTGCTGTGATGGGAGGGGCAAGCACACACACAACTCTGCACAGCGCTGACGGCAAGGCTGCTGTCTCCCAAACTGTGTGTCTGTCTTTCCACCTGATCTGCTGATGACCTGCTTGGAACCCCCATTCTCTAAACTAGGGTTAACCTTTACCCCACCTTGAAATCCAGTGCTCTCTGGGAATCCCTCTAGCTCATTCCTACTTCATAAGGAGCTCTTTTTCCTTGGAAGGCCTTGTTGCTTTCCAATCCACCTTCACCTCTCATCAAGCTGTCACAGTCATTTAAAAAAAAGGTATCTTGTAGGGTGAGAAAACAAAGGAGGCTTAGTAAAAGAAGAACAAAGACTGCTTGGTTACATAAAAGCAGCCAGGGAGAAGATGTAACAAAGTTTCTAAAATGTAACAGGTAGAACCTCAGTAATGTGCAATCAGCTGTAACAAAACGTTTGTTCTGAAAGAAATGGTCTGATGCTCGAATCTTTTATTCTATTGGCTGTCTAGAGGCATGTTATTTTAATCAGATGGTAAAAATATTATAAAAAGTGTATGCTTTTCTAATGAGTGTTTCTGGCCTTATCACTGTCTGAGGACTGTGCTTTGTGCACCCATACGCTGTAAAATGGCACCCCCTTAACAGGGACCTGGAATCTCCGTGACCATTCTGGACCTGCGGTGCGTTCCCACCTGAACTGGTGTATTCCCAACCAAACCCAAGGGTGGATTTCAAGAATTATGGAGGATGTCCTTCTCACTGTGGGCTAAGGAATGATTACAAGTCAGCCTTGTGAGCAGCTGGGGAAAAAATTAAATTTTATAGAGTAACAACAAGCAAACAAACAAAACTCCAAACCTAATATATGTATATAGGACGGGGAATAATATAAGTTAATTTAAAACCCTTCATAAAAAAACTTTTTATTGCATATCACAAGGGAGCAAGGTTGTATAATTAGAGAAAGCAAGCTTATGCAACTCCTTGTATGAGTAAAGGTTAACTGTCTTGTATAACCTTGAAAACTGCAAGGGAGTGGGTGATTCCTTAAAGACTCATCAGTCGGAGAACCATGAGGTTAACCCTGATGAATTTATTTCATGGTGAATTGTTCTGCACTATGGCCATGTCATGATTTGGATGAAATTGATCAGCCCGCTGTAGATCTGTCGGCAGATACTTCTTCCGAACCAACACCACCACTTTCGCGTTATGATCTGGTAGTTTAGCAAATGAAGGAGGGAATTAATGAGGAGGGACCAGAGGGCGATCCCATAAATTTTGAAGACTAATTTAGATCCTATTGTAAAACCACAGCCAACGAAAACTATGGCTGCAGCACCATCTAGTGACACAAAGCTGCTGAAACAGCAATTAAATCCTCCCTATGTGACTTGGTAATGAAGCTTTGCTGTCCTCTGAGCCAAAACACTTTTTAGATACTTGCTAAAAACAAGTGATCAGTCAAGGAGATGTTGAGCTGCTCAATGCTATGCCTGTAATTTATCACAAGAAGCATCCTCATGAACATTTGTCATGAACAAATTTCTTATGATATGGCTATGGAGTTTAAGTTTATGAGTGAGAAAGGTCAGTCTTCCTATACAATGGGACTTATAGAGTCTTTTGCAGAAAGCTATATAATGTTACCTGCTGATTGTAAAGCTTTATTTAAATTGGTTATGACAACAGGACAGTTTTCAATTTGGTGGTCTGAATACTAAGATGTATGTCAAGAACAGGCACTGGCAAATATAAACACTTGTAATGCTGAAATACCAAGTGATCATCTGGCAGGGATGGGAGCTCAGGCATCTATAAGGGATAAATTAATAATGCCTCCAGAAATATTTAACCAAGTGAGGGGGCTGGTTTTGAAAGCTCTGAGAATGGTGCCAGATGTTAATAAGACTGAGCCTGACTTTTTCAGCATAAGGCAAGGAACCAGGAGTCTTACATCTCCTTTATTGATTGCTTGCAGCCTTGAATAGGCAAGTTGAATTACCAGCTACAGCAGAAGCTTTATTGAAATCCTTAGCCTGTGAAAATGCTGATACTGACTGACAAAAGGCAATTGATCCAATCAAAAACAAACCTGATATTACTGTAACTGACTTTATCAAGACCTCTGCACATAGTGGTACAGAACAATACACAGCAGATTTGTTGGCAACTGTTTTGGCTCAACAGCTGTGAGTGGCTTGGGCAGCAATTAAATGCTTTGACTGGGGAGAGGAAGGTCATATGAGAAAGTGCCCAAAGAGTGAGCAAAGGAATAGAAAACCTAGCAGGCTGTGCCCCAGATGCAGAAAGGCTGTCACCGTTTTAGCCAGTGCTGTTCTAAATTTGACCAAGAAGGAAGACCCCTGCCAAAGCAGAGAAACTCGAAGAGGGGCTCAGGAACCTGTGCCCTTCAACGAAACAAGATCCAGGCACAGCTAGTCCCTGCAGCTCAAGCTCTATCAGGGAACCTCAGGTGGTTGCTGGCTTGGACTTGGCAGTTTTCACCACAACAACAATAAATGACACATCAGTTCACCTCTGTTTCAGCCTCTTAAGGCATCAATACCTACAGGTTTGAATGGACCCCTTCCTTTTAAATGCCATGCGTTGTAACTTAGGAAATCATCATCAGCAGCAGCATCTAAAGCGGACTTTTTATTTTACCAGGAAT
>VWYP01027959.1:1624-17831 GCA_013400435.1 Pycnonotus jocosus | reverse complement strand
ATGAAAACTTGTAGTGAATCTTTCCTTTCTTTTTTTTTCTCTGCAGTGATTTTTTTTTCCTTGTTTTACCAACACAGTGAATAAAGACACTCTGTTTTGGTAAAACAAGAAAGGAAAATTTTTAAGAACAGCTTTAGTGTAATGAATTTATCTGTTTAAATAGACTTTAGATTTTAAGGTGGTTTGGGATTTTTCTTTCAATTTGTTTTGGTTTTGATGTTTTGTTCTGTTTGTTTTTTGTTTTTTTCTCTGTGATGAGGAAGCATTAGAATGATGGTTAGAAAGTTATATCAGTTAGCTCTGGTGCGTGCACTTCTGTGAAGTGCCCAAAAATCCTTCCAACAAGCAGAGTAATAGATTTCTCAAAAGCACTTTGGTATTAGTCAATAACGTGTTCATTTTTCTAGAGTGGAAGTGGTTTTGCTCCTTAGGCCTTTTGTTCTACTTAGGCCTTTTCTGTTTGTGTGAGGATCCCCTCTGAGGTGAAAATGTCAAATGTTGAAGGAAAGAGCATGGAGTGTAGGAGAGAGCAGAAATAGGCTTTCCCTTTCAAGGCCTTACCAAGACACAAAGGCTGGCTAGTAACATTAACATTAAATACAAATTCATGTTGAAATCAGTAGCATTAGCATTAAATGTAGGTACCTTTTGAAATTGATACCATCAGTTCTATATTCATGCCCTGGAAGGATTATGTTCTCCGTCCTGGAGTCAAAATACATGTTTGTACTGTCAGAGGTCTCCCTTTCCTGCCCTGTGCCTCCTTCACCTGAAATTTAGGCTGATACAAGCCATGCCAATCTTGAATATGGTGTTAGGTAATACTGCAGTTCTGTGCCTTGTGCATCTGAATGAGTATTTTGCTGTTGCTATTTTTTTAATTGCTTTTTTTGCCTGTAGTCTTGAGTGTGGCAGAGAGGCATCATGAGTAGCATTGACTTGCACAGTCTTCAGAGGGTTTATAGCTTGCATTTACTATAGCTACACTGAAGCATCATATACATACTGAAATACCACTGCCAGCCTCCTGGACCTTCTTGCACTTTGCCTCTGAGCATAGGAACCCCCAGGAACACAAATGTCAAATATGTGCCTTTTGGGGAATTTTTGGTGTTCATGCATCTGTCTTATCAGTAATGCACTCCATGTCTTCACTCGTACCTGCTTTTTAAAAATCATTTTAGAAGAGTGTATTTGTGCTATCTGCAGAATATCTGTTTTAATCATGTCTGGAAGACAATGGATGAAGAACTACAGATCCTTTGCATGCACCTGTGCTGTCTTCAAATGATGCATTAAAGTTTTCGCTCACTAGCTTTGCTTGAATAAACTAAAAACCTGCTGGAGAGAATGAAAATAACCTCTGAGATGTATAGCATTATGCTAAAGATCTCAGTAGTATTCTTGCTAAAATATCTGTATTTTACACTTGTCTCAAAAGACAAGATTTAGACCCTGCCAGTGTGGCCTTGGAAGGTGCTGATTTTTGGCCATGAGTATCAAGATTGATTTGTTCCCAGCTACCTTACTCTATGCCATTTACTTTTCTGTTGACTGTTGCTGTTATGTATCTGAATAAGTAAAAGTTCTTTTTCAAAAATGGATATGAAGGTGATCTTTTCCCTTCTAAGCTATGTTACATGTGTAATTTCAGAGTAGGAATCCTGGTATATCCCAGCCAATCCTTGTAAAAAAAAAAAGGATAACTTTTTTTACTGTGCTACATTTTCCAGAATGCTGCAGACTTTCAGCGAAATCTTGTGGCCTGTCTTCTACAGTGTCAGAGTAGCAGTGAGTGATTAGCAATGGACAGTCAAGATACATTGAATTTCTGAATAAAGTTGTAGGTCAACAGATATCATTTGTTCACAAGTGCTTGGAGGAAACATAATGGCAAAATGGGTATAAAAGAGGACGTGCACTTGACAGGAATATCACTGAAAGACTGGGGGCTAACAGACTTGACACTCAGGTAAACCATTATATTGAGAGAATATGCCCAGTTTGCATGGGAGCACTATTGGGCGGCAAGTTTCAGTGTCATCTGCTTTTCTGTCACACTTCTGAGGACTTTTCATGTCTATTACATGAAGCAGCATAGTCGCTTCTCAAAACAGTTTCTCACTTGAAAATACAAATAGGGTTTTATGCTTATTGGTTTTCTTTTGCTTATGGAGGAAAGATGTATGTGTTTTCTAGATGAAAGAAAACCAAACATCTCTAGCAGGAGAACCACGATTGGTGTACAATCTACAATCTTTCTCATTCAAGTTATAGCTGCTTGGCTAATTACAGTCATCTTGTGTTAAAAAAATACTTGCAGTTGCTGATAATGAAGTTAAAGAACTCTTAGAAACCTCAGGAGAATCTCTGGATTTAAGGAATCTTTCTGATTTTTTTTTTTTTGCATTGTTGGGTTTCTTTTTCCTGCTGTGTGCTTGAGTTGAGCAAGAACAGATGTACGTTATAGGAGAAAGGTCCTCCAAGGTGAACCGAAGCATGAAGTCTAGTGAACTGTCAAATTCTCAAATCTTTTTGTGAAGTCTGAATTTATAGATTTGAAAGTTATTTAATTCTGTAGTACTGCAAATACAGGCATTTATTGATTGTTGAACCACAGTGGAGAATTGATCTGGATTTCAAAGTAGTCTCTTATATTTAGAACAGAGAGGCCAGGTTAGCTTTATTCAAGATCAGTTCCTTGATATTGTTTACTACATGGCAACATCTGTCTTTCTGTCTGCAGTAGGAGGGTGTGGTGAGTATACAGCCTGGGCCGCCTTTAGTGGCTGTGCTAAATTATTCTGGCTTTAGCTTCATGTGATTTCATTATCAGCCTGTCCTTGAAGGCTTAAAGGTTATTGAGAGTCTGAGATTTGTCCTCTAATAAAATGTGACATTAACTGAATTTC
The DNA here is from genome assembly GCA_013400435.1 of Pycnonotus jocosus. Taxonomy (NCBI): domain Eukaryota; kingdom Metazoa; phylum Chordata; class Aves; order Passeriformes; family Pycnonotidae; genus Pycnonotus; species Pycnonotus jocosus. The sequence goes on along the minus strand of VWYP01027959.1, from coordinate 14,919 downwards.
ACATTCAGTAAAGCATCCTATTAGAGATGTGACATGAAATAAATTTCACATTAAAATTTTCAGGCTTTATTTCTTCAAGGTGTGGGCGTGTTTTCAGTAGTATGTGAGAATAGTGAAATAAGACATGGATCTTTAAAGCAAGGTAAGGACAGAGAAAACAATTCATTGGCAGGCATCACAGGAGTAGGATGAGAAGGTGGTAATGGCTGCAGTGATACCTATCTGTTTTATTACTATTTGAAATTACTGTTCTGAAAAACTGATGACATGACAGGCGTCAGGACAGGAAAGATTTATTACAGGAAGCCATCTGGGGATAACTGGGTTTTGACCAAGAATCAAAATGTAATTTAAGATTCTCAGGTATACTACTATAGCTACATTTGACAGCACCACTTAAAATAATTTGTTACACTCTATAAAGTTTTAAAATTGCTGTTTTAGGTCGCAAGACCACCCAGCTCAACAGGCAAACACTGCTGGGAGTACTGCTACCACATCAACATCAAGCAGCAGCACCTCAACAGCATCAACAAATAGTAACCCCTTTGGCTTGGGTAAGAATATTTGTTACATAGCATGGTGGGTATCTTCTCTTGCATTCAGGTAATTGTCTCCAAAGCTTTATTACAATGTAGGCAGAACTTGAAAATCAGAAGCCAAACAAGCACCTCAGCCAAAAAACTGATTACAGATATATATTGAATTGGCTGTAGGTTTCTGATCACTTTGTTACCAGAGGAGAGTTGTTTTGTTAGTTTTATATAGAATCACAAAATAATTTTGGTTGGAAGGGATGCCTTTAAAGGTGATCTGGTCCAGCCTCTGTACTGGGACATCCTTAACTACATAAAGTTGCTCGGAGCCCCATCAAACCTGACCTTGACTGTTTCCAGAAAAGGGGCATCCGTCACCTCCCTGCATAAACTGTGCCACTGCAAACTTCAGATTTCAGTGGTAACTTGCTACTGATACTATATTTTGGCACTGTAGGTAATGAAATTCCTTGCAGTGTCTTGTACTTCTTAAAAGTGTATCTGAATTCCTGTTACCTGAATACAGATAAATCTCAGAAGTTTGGACCTGTAAGATAAAGCCAAGTTCTGCAATAAAAGCAGCAACAAAATTGTTGTTAACCTTACAATTAAGTATTTCTCCGGTTTCAAGTCTGTTAGTATTACGAGACTTCACTTCTATGAATGAAGAGACTGCAGTCTATTGGCTTAAAAATTATAACCTATTTCCACAGTTGTTGTGGGGTTTTGTTTCATTCTTTTTTGTCTTTTTTTTTTTTTTTTTCTTTTGGGAGGAGGGAATAGGAAAAATTGGAAAAGCCAGTTATGGTAAGCAGATGATTTTTTAGCATTACATGGTTCTTCGGTCTGTCTAGTACCTTCTGAAAATTTTTATTTGGATTTGGCAAAGCACAGAAATTCAAAACATATTTAGCTCTTGGTGCATTACTACCAATACAAACCCAGGATCTGCTTTTAATTAGAATAGGAAGTATTAGTCATATTGGGAGTTCTCTCTTAGTTATAGTCTAACCCAGAGGCACATGATAATGTATTATTACAAATGTAGTTGTTAAGTGTTGCTAGAGGGGGTGGGACATGGACCTAAAGCCCCCAAACTCAAACATTTCTTGTATCTTGGCTTTGGAAAATGAGAAGAAAAGTTGTTAATAATATAACAATTTTTATTTAAGAATAAAATTTGTTGGATTTTTAGTTATGTGTCTTATTATTTAAAGAAGCAAACACTTAGTAACTCCTGAACAACATTGCAAAAGATGAGACTTTCCATTAATTTTCATTATTTTGAAGTATGAGATATGTTCAAGTATTTTGTATTTAGAAAGACTCTGGTTGTGATTGGAAGTATAGTCAGTCACATTTTTTTCATCCTCTTAAAGGTGGCCTTGGAGGTTTGGCAGGCCTGAGTAGCCTGGGCTTAAATACTTCAAACTTCTCTGAGTTGCAAAGTCAGATGCAAAGACAACTTATGTCCAACCCGGAAATGATGGTTCAGATAATGGAGAATCCATTTGTTCAGAGCATGCTTTCAAATCCTGACCTGATGAGGCAGTTAATTATGGCTAACCCTCAAATGCAGCAACTGATACAGAGAAATCCAGAAATCAGTCACATGCTGAATAATCCAGATCTAATGAGACAGGTATGTAGAAAAATCTATTAGTTCGTAACTTGTGATTCTGCTGTTACCGTAAACAGCAGAGTAGGAATTGGATGTGCTTAGTGAAGTATGTAAACATTCTTGAAGTATTTAGTCTTAATCTAAATCCATGAAAGGTTGCCACAGACGACCACTGTCTACATTTCTTGTTGTTAATGTCCAGAATAGACTGATATTTCAGAAAATCTGCAGCATAGTTTCTGAAAGTCAATGAATACTGCGTAGCTGTGTCTTCTGAAGCTAGAACTAGATGTGGCTGTCTGCCCTTGAAACCTGTTGTCTAGCCAGCAATTTTACCATAAATATTTCTCCAAAATACTGCATATTTTTGTTGTATCTCGCTGTGGGTACTTATAAATGCTTTTTAAATTAAAAAATAATTGTGTGGCAAAATGTATCAAAACCCAAAGAGATTAATAGATGCTTTTGAACTTATATGTATTTATTTTAAATTTCATATTATAGGCTACCTGCTGTAGTGATGTTAGAATTAGTAAGAATTATAGTAGAATACTGGCTAAATACTGAATTGTGTTGATTCAAACTGAGCTGGCAGGTTGATTCAGCTTTAATCATAATTTCAAACTGGGTTAGACAGGGATAACAGATATGGACAAATGCTGGGGTTTTCACTTTAGAATGGATTTCTTATTAATACAGATTAAACGTTCCACTTCTCTAGACACTAGAACTTGCTAGAAACCCTGCAATGATGCAGGAAATGATGCGAAATCAGGACCGAGCCTTGAGCAACCTTGAAAGTATACCAGGGGGATATAATGCCTTGCGGCGTATGTACACAGACATTCAGGAGCCAATACTGAACGCAGCACAGGAACAGGTGAGAAAAAATTACAAACGACACAGAAAGGAAATACTTTTATTTTAATAAAAGAATTTAAATAATTTAAATTTCCAGATGTTTACTTGCCAAAACAATTATTGAAACTTGAAGTTGCTATGTAGCCTTTTATTCTTGAGAGGAAAGAGCTTTAAAAATCCTGTGTTCTTCTGAGCCTGAAGAAATACAGCTATCACTTTGTGTGATTGAGAAGCTATTTTAAAGTTAATACATTTGTTTGTCACTTTTTAATTTGTTGCCTTAAGCTTTGGAGGTCCAGTAGAAATCCTTTTAAGGGTGTGTTTAGTAACTTTTAACTGAAGGTGAGAAGAATAAAAGACCTTAAAGTCAGAAACCAGTATGCAAGGCACAATTTTACTGTGATCAAAATAAAGTGCAGTAGCAACACTACTTTCAAAAAGGAATGTGATTTAATTTTGGGGGGGGGTGCTAGTATCTCTCAGTGTTAGTGTCTTTTCACAATATTTACATTTAATTACTGTAGAATGGTGAGTATAATTGATTAAGAGCCATAAATGTTTATTTTCATGTATGATTTAGAAATTGTAGATGATAAGTGTTTGCTTTCCTTTGTAGTTTGGAGGTAACCCATTTGCTTCTTTAGTAAGCAATGCATCAGCAGGAGGGGACAATCAGCCATCTCGTACGGAAAATAGAGATCCTCTGCCAAATCCATGGGCTCCTCAGTCCAGCTCACAGACTTCCACGACAAATACCGGCACCAGTGGTGAGAGCAGTGGCAGCAGTAATGCTGAAAATAGCACTTCTGGCACTACGGGACAGAGCTCAACTGGACCAAATCTGGGACCTGGGCTTGGAGGTTAGTTTGTTACTGCAACTGTATATATTTGCACATCTGTGCAAACTTGCTGAAATGATTCTTTCATTAGCTAGAGGGTTTTTGATTTAGGTTTTATTGCTATTTACTTTTGTAGAACACTGTACTTTTATCAAAGTCCTCTGAAGAAAAATAGGAAAAATAAAAAAAATGAAAAATACGAAAAATAATTTGAGTGATAATAATACTTGTATACTGCCTTAAAATAACAAAGGTAACGAACTTGTATATGAATTGTAGTATTTTTTCTGTTCTAAGGCAAATGGGAAAACAGGTAATAATGCGGATAGTTGATGGGAGTGTGTCTTGGGTACGATATCTGTCCTAACTTCTAGAATAGATGTGTAAGCAGAACCACACTGAGGTAAATTTCAGGGTCTTAAACTCATGAAAACCAAGTGGTTGTATTCTGGGTTTAGAAAGTCTACTTTCTCTGATAGTAGTCAGGATGTTTACTAAAGTGCCCTTTAACTTTTCTTTAAGCTGGTATGTTCAACACACCAGGAATGCAGAGCTTATTACAGCAGATAACAGAAAACCCACAACTTATGCAGAATATGTTGTCTGCACCCTACATGAGAAGCATGATGCAATCATTAAGCCAGAATCCTGATCTTGCAGTACAGGTAAATTGCATTTGGTATAGTAATATATTGTGTGTATTAAAGTAAAAAATTACCAAACTCAAAAGCTCAACAATTGCCTGTGGCAAATGGGCCAGTTTTTAATGTTAATTCCCAGGTCCCTGAAATCATTATCTGCTTACTTTGAACAATTTGTTGCAGTGACTTCCTTCAATTTGTAGTTTGTTATCACGCCTGACATGCTTCTAAAATAACTTGTGGGGTTGTGTATGTTTGTACAGCCTTGGACTTGTGATCCAGCTTAGAAACAGACAGAACAAATGCTTTGGTTATAAATTAAGGCAGAGCTAACAGTAAATAAATACCCCACTAGTTTGGGAGAAGTGAAGGAAGGGGACTTGGTGCCATATCTAGATAATAGTCTGGTCATGGTTCTGAATGGTGTTGTAAAGTGCTTTCAATTTTTATTTAAAGTGGTAATATTAAAAGTCAAATCTGACTTTTATCAAATTCTGAAGCGAGATTAAAAAAATATTATCTCTTCTTTGTTAAATACTCACTTGGAAATATCCTTGACTTCAGGTGATATTTACAGCAAAGCAATTACTTAGATTTGTAGTGTAGTGTAGATTTTCTTGTAGTACTTGGCAAGACTGCCTCATTTGTATCTGGAAATCCATTCACTTACAAGAAAAAAAACCAAAACAACAAGAAACAAAAAAACCCCAATGAAACCAAAGCGAAACAAACTAAAAAAGTAAGGCAAACACCCCCAGAAAGTTTTGGCCAAAGGAGTAGATGATTATTATTCTGTGAGGTAATTTTCATAGGTTATTACTGTATTATCAGTAGCTTTTTTAAAATCTCCAGTGGTTTTTAATGCTTGATTTTGAACTTAAATATTTTTGTCCTATAGATGATGTTGAATAATCCTTTATTTGTTGGAAATCCTCAACTTCAGGAACAAATGAGACAACAACTTCCAACTTTCCTTCAGCAAGTAAGATGAGATACTAGCTCTTAATAAAGGTCTCAAGTCAATCAGCAATATTTTTAGTAAACTGGTGCCTGTATTTCATTTGTCTAATAGCTAGATTCTGTAATAAAATCTCATTAGCTTTAGATACTAAGTTAGATTGTCCCTTGATAATATTCTTGCTAATGTCTCCATCTATTTCAAAAAATTAAATCCGACTGTTTCCTATGACTAACAGAACCACTAAGATTTGTTCTTTCTTCTTTGCTTAGAAAGAATAAATGCTCTTACTGCATAGCAGCCAGAAAACACTTGTTTGTGACAAGATTTGTTTCACAAGTTAAAAAGAATAGTAGTTTTCACACTACTAGTTAAAGTTTCAGTATGCTTTTCTCATGCCTCTTCAAAACTGCCATAAATATCTGGAAAGAGGTCCTAGAGCATGTCTTGAAAGACCCAAGTCATTAGCTAATTTAAAAGAAGTGGGTTTTGAAGTCTTTCCTGCAGAGATTGCTCTACCACTGTCTTCTGCTCATATCAACATTGTGTTTGCAGCCCAGGTGTTTGCTTGGTATTAGTTGCCACAGTGTGTACCAGTACTGTGTTCCCTAAATAGAAGCAAGCCAGATTTTTGTAGGAATTGAAAACCTAATCCATCACATGAGTTCTGTCATTAGGCAGTCCTTGCAAATCAGTGTAAAAATACGCATTGCCAAGATCTGACTACACACAGGAGGTTATATGAGTAAAATAATGAGCACATACATGAATTATAGTATTGTGTTCAGTGTTCAGAAGGTACTGTTTATATTGTTTGAACCACATGAATGGCTGTAGTATTTAGTATTGCCACTTCTTTTTAATGACTCAGTAGTATCTGAGGGACTAGTACCACATTTATATTTTGAAATCTGTGAGTAATTGGTAATTAATGAAGGCACAGTAGGAATCATATCTGTTTCCTTTGTGTATCTCTTCCTGTTATTATCACGTTGGAGTTTATCTGCACAAATAGTTTTCTGTTGTATTCACTGTCTAAAGTTAGACGATTAACAGCATTAGCAGGTGAGGTGTGAAGTGGAGAAATATCTGGATTTCTCAGAATGTTGGTAATATTTCAACTTGTGTTTTCTTGCTTATCTGTGTTTATATTGTGGGATTGGGAGACAGAAACCATGGAATCTGCATAATGGAAAACATCTTTTGCAATTAAGGGCAATTGCCCAGCAGAACTAGGGAAGAATGGTTGCTACTGGAATTAATAACATTAATAGAGATGAAATCCAGGTCACCTAAGTGCTCTGAGAATTGTTGGGCCACCATTTATGTAAGACAGCGTCAAATATCAGACAGTAAGTCATGATTAAAATATTTTCATAAAGTAGTTGCAGCAGCTTTCTTTGGAGACCCAAAAAAGTTTGTCTCTTTAAATTTGAGTAATCTTTGTCTACTATACATTTAGTTATTCTTTGACTTTTAGCTATCATGAAGATAAAAGTCCAAGAGATGAGTGGAGAATATTAATTGCTCTTCTGAAGTCTCTTTAGGCACTCAGATCAGAGTTCTTCATGTCCTATTCTGCAGTTCTGCTCTGCACTAGAGGAAGTTTCACCTCAATCTGTGATTTCTGCATGAATTAAATATGTTTTTTCAGCAAAAGTAATCTGGTCTAGTTGCCAGGGGAAAGCTGCTAAGATTAGTAAGCCTATCTGCTCTTTGGTCTGATTACCGAAACTGTGTTATTTGCAACTGAAACATTACTTTTCACTTACCTGTTGTATCTCTATGCAAAGGTGAGCATAAGCCACTTGTTTTGAGTTTGTGTCTAAAATAATGAGGATTTTTGGATGTTTCATTTCAGAAATGAAAAGGATTTGCCTTCTAAATTACTTGATGTGAAAGCCAATTTGTAATTGAAGTCACAGTAGACTGAGAACCCTTGAGTATTATACATTTGCTTGCTGTATTTTGCAGTGTGTTTGTTTACATTTCAGGCTCTAAGAGCACTACAGATAAGAAGATTTGTACAAGTAGTCACAATCAAATTGCTGTGATCTGAAATTAGCTAGGAAAAAGGAACTTAGTACTTTTTCTTAGGTATTTATTGGTCAGGTTTCATCATGTTCAGCATTGTTGCTTACTAGTAGTATGATATATGAGGCTAGTTCTAGAACAATATACTAACACAGTCTTGTGGCCTTGAAAGATTGAGATCTATAATGAAAAATACTTCTTCTATAATTCTCCTTCGAAAGGCTTTTTCTACATCTAGAGAGTTAATTGATCACCTTCTATGGACATTTTCTCACATAAGAAGAAATAACCAAAGGATTCCCTGTAATATTCAATTACAAAATCAGAAGCCAAATTCTGAAATTATATCAGATTCTGTAAGACATCTAGCAATAAAAATTACCTTGGAACATCTACATATAACAAAAAGTTTTTCTTCTTCTCTTAGATGCAGAATCCTGACACGTTATCAGCTATGTCAAACCCCAGAGCAATGCAGGCCCTGCTACAGATTCAGCAGGGCTTGCAGACATTAGCAACAGAAGCACCGGGGCTTATACCAGGGTAAGAATTGATCTTAAAAATTTGGACAAGAAATCTTCCCTTGTGTTGTTCATTCTTTTTAGATTTAGAGATTTATACACTCTTTATTAAAGATTCATTCTCCTGCCTTTTTTAGTTTAACTAAGCTTTCTTTAGAATCTGTCTATGTTTGAGTGCTATGCAGTTCTAAACAGTGGTAGCTCTGGTCTTTGTCTCAGTACTTTACTCAAATTTTTATCCTCTCTTTGACAGAATTTGTACCCACTAATTAATCAGAAGAGACAAACTAGTGTTTGTTGTTCAAGTGGTGTATTAGTTTTTCTGTATTTTATACAGAATAAATCCTGGTTTGGGTGGAGTGGGAAGCAGCGGAGCTCCTACAGTGCCCACTGTACCTAGTTCTGTTTCCACTGAAAATACAAGTCCAGCTTCAGGAGCTGCTGAACCTGGTCACCAGCAGTTTGTCCAGCAGATGTTGCAGGCACTTGCTGGTGCAAATGCTCAGGTAAAGTACATCATTGTATTCTAGATATTTTTACTTTTTTTCTTAATTGTGAAACACTGGAAGGAAGACAGATAGTTGAAGGGAGAACCCACTGGATGCTTTTGGTCAAAGGTCAGTGGAGGAGGCTTAAAAGTGGTAATGCAACTGTGCAAGTAAATGCTGAAAAAAAAAATCCTCTGTCCTGATTAAAAACATGCCTCTGAGGGCATACCATTGTGACTGCAGAATTTTGCCATGAGTTTGTGTAAACAGGATCTTCCTATAAAGCACAGCTAACAGTTTGCCTTAGACTCAAACTTTCTAACAATCAGGATTTTTTAATTTTAGTCAACAAATACTTGGGAATCCAAGTATTGTTACAGAAGAAGTGATCTTTCTGTCAAGGAAAAATAAAGCCTGTGATATTCAAGGTTGCTGACAACAACATAATTGTTGCTGTTCCACATTGCTAGATTGAACTCTGTTTTGTTTTAAAAAGCCAGCTGTATGTGTATTTTTGCATATCTTTGTTCCTGGGACTTACATGTACCCAATTTAATTTGAATCCTCCTCTGTCAAATGGTCAGCTTTTCCTGGAGTTCAGAAATGTTATATAAGTGTAGGTAATTTGATGGTGCTGACTTGGTAAAAAAAAGTAATTGGTAATTGAAAAAGGTGTAGTCAAAATTAGAAAAGACAGAGTGGTGCAGAACCCACCTATATTTAAATTGTGTATTTTGCTAAATGTATATTATGCTTTTATAGCTTGAAATTTTGTTCTTAGCAGTTACAAAATCCAGAAGTTCGATTTCAGCAACAACTGGAACAGCTGAGCGCAATGGGCTTTCTGAACCGGGAAGCAAATTTACAAGCACTAATAGCAACAGGAGGAGACATCAATGCAGCTATTGAAAGGCTGCTTGGCTCTCAGCCTTCATAGCAGTGTTTAACTTGAAAAAATGTAATTTATTTTTGATAATGGCTCTTTAATCTTTCAAATTGCTTTATTTCATTCTGACTCTTGGGATTGTCTTGTTAAAACTAAAACCAGTCAAATGCATTTGAAGGTGAAGTGCAGTAGTTTTCTTCAGACAGTGGGAATCAATGCATTTTCACTTTTGAGTGCATCAGTTCTTTTGTTCAGCATTATTTGTGATTTTTTTGGAAACCATATCAGCTTTCACAGTTGGATGAACTAGTTTTGTCTGACCTACAAATGGCCAATTTATTTACTACTTAAACAGTATCCTTCAGTAGTAACTTATGTAGATTACACATTAAAAAGGAAACAAATTAATTGAAGCTGTGGATACCAATACTGCTTACTGTGATTTTGGCATGTTTTTTTTTCTTGACTAGCAAAATGCTGGGAGATTTATACCACTTGAGTAATCTACCATCTTTTGCTTTAATTTGTATAAACACAGTATATACAACAGAGACAGCTCATTTCTAGAGATTTACACAACAGAGTGAAATTGTAAGTAATGAAAAAACACAAAAAAAACCAAAAACAACAACAAAACCCACCAAAAAAACAACAACAACAACAAAAAAAAAAAACCACAAAAAAAACAAAAAAAACCCAAACCCACAAAAACCCACAAAACAACAAAACACCAAAAAAACCAAAACAAAACCAGGAAAAAAAAAATTACAAGACTTTAATTTGGTGTAGAATTGCCCAGGATCTTTGCTAAGTATCTGAGAAAAAAATGCTTAAGCAACTTCAGTTAAAATATACTAGAATTACTGGTTCTGGTTGTCTCTTTACATTTAACTGTACAGAAACTTGCATTATAACATTATCTCAATATTTGCAGATAAACTGTAAATTACTTTTGTCATTGTCCAAATTAAAGACCCATAGCCTTGTGCTCTGGAATTGCTTCTACAGCTATTTGGCTTGTTCCACTGAGATTTTAACATGTATTCTGACTTGTAATTGGAGAAATTAGTTCTATTCATGGTCATGTGATACTCTAATTACTTTTAACCACCAAGTAATAAAATACTGTATAGCTTTTAAGTTTCTCTTGGTAGTTATTTCTCTTGTGCACAGGTAATAAATGAATTTAAAAAATCTTTAAGCTTGTTTCAGTGTCTTTGCAGTTGATCATAACCTAAAAATCAAGATGACAGTCCATCTTGAGAGCATTTGAGTGAGCTCAAGCTCTGGCAATACTTCCCAGCTCTGCGCTAAAACTAGTAAACAACTTATGTGGTGTGAGGTGGAGGAAGGAGGATAAGAGATGGATTATGTTGAAGACTTCTAGCTTAGATGGAGTGGAGATAGCAGAACAAAAGTTGAAGTGAATCTGCTTTTTATTGCTCTTTCATGTCATTTAATGGACTTGTGCACCTTCAGGTTTCTTCGATGTTCTCGAACCTGATCTTCTGCATAGGGCAATTCTTCATTTTCCCAATCCCTGTTCTCATCTTCTGCTATTTGGGCAGTGTGGCTGGAGCACTTACCAGTGAAGGGAACAGACTGAGTATCAGTCAATGGGTGCTGGACATAATGTTTCTCTTGGGGTTTTGCTTCTCTCTCTCTCTGTCTCTCTCATTATACTAATAATAGCAGCAACAACAATAATTTCATCTCCCTGGCTGTTTGGACAATTTATCTATATTACTCCCAGGATACTTTTCCCTCTGTAAGCTGCCTCTTTGTGTTTTAAATTTGTCCAGGGGCTGCTTGTTCATCCATACAGGCCTCCTGACATTGTTTTCTAATTTCCTCTTCGTTGGGATGCATTAGTCTTGAGCCATGAGGAAACAATCCTTGAATGTCATCCAGCCCTCAACACTCAGGGCTCTGTCCTGTAGTATTCTACCAAGGACATCCTCCACGAGGCCACATTGAGCTCTACTGAAGTCCAGCATAGTCATCTTGCTTCTCACTCTCCTTTTTGCCCCAAGGATCTCAGTCTCCACTGTTTTATGGTGACTGCAGCACAGCCTGTCCTTTGGCTCTACATTCCCCACCAGCTCCTTGTTGCTGAGAACAAGATACAGCCTAGCACCTCTCCTCTTGGCTCCTTTATGAGTTGGAGAGGGCAATTGTCATCAGTGAACCTCCTGGAATACATGTGCCCTACTGTGCTGAGCCTCCAATAGGCTGTCACAACTCAGAAGTTGCATGATGTTTCTTGTAAACTCTAGTCAGTCTCAACAAGATCCACGTGTCTATACAGCAGCCTTAACTCCAGCAATTCGCCCACTATTCAGCTGTGTATAAGTGTTGGCTAACAAGCTCTTCAACACCTACAACAAACTTTCAAACTAGCTCCCCAATCTCACAATAAACTTCAGGTGTTCAGTAAGTGGTAGAATGTACGTGCTGGGATAAAACAGTACATGGAAAAGAGAGAAAGAAAAAAGTCAGTCAGAATGTTTGAGCCAAAACATAATTAAGGTGCTTATGTCTGGTCCTCCAAATGGCCGCTGCAGTGGTTGGAGTCCCCCATGAGGACCACAGCTTGTGAATGTGAGGCTTTTCTTCTCTGCCTATGGAGGGCTTCATTGGCTCAGTCTTCCTGGTCAGGTGGCCTGTAGCAGGCCTCCACTCTGAAGTTACCTGTGCTTGTCCTCCCTTTAATCCTCACCCGTAAGCTCTAAGTTAGCTCCTCGTCCATTGCAGGTGGAGCTCCATGCATTCCACATGGTCACTGACAGAGAGGCTGACATGTCCTCCTGGTCTCCCCCTCCTATCGAGACTGTATCCTTCCATTCCAGCACTCCACTCATAGGAGTTGCCACCATGTGTCCACAATGCCAGTGAGATCATAGACCTGTAGGCATGCATAGGTCTTTACATTTTCCCTGTTCTGGATTTGTTAGCATAGAGGCATTTAAGTTGGGCCCTCCAGTGAAAATTACTTTCTCTATGGAGTGGCTGGAATCCCTTTATCCTGTTCCTGTTTTCCAGGTGTTCTGCTGACCTCTCCAGGCTCTGGGTGTCTCGCTGGCTCTGGCACCTGATATAAATAGGATGGCAAGTCATCCCACACCTTTTACTGTTAAATAGGATGATACCTCCCCCTCCCAATCATAAATTGTTTAAAGTGTATCAATGACTCCTTGACCAAAGACCCTCGCCTTTTGAGACAGATGATGCTTCTGATCCCATCTGATAACAGCAACAATGGTGCTATCTTAGCTATCCCATTGTCAAACAACCCAAAATTTTGGCAGGGACATGAGCCTCAGAGCCATATGTTAATAGTCTTGATCTGTTTGTTTAAATCACTACCTGCACATGGAAGAATGGAGGAAAAAATAATGTGCCCCTGATTCCCTCACCAATTGTCCCAAAGCCTTGAAGTCTCTTGTGATGGCCTTTGGACTGACTGCATGTTGTGACTTCATCACCATTCTCACGAAGGATCAGCAGTGGGTAGTAGTCGGAGCACTGTACCAGGCTGGGAAATTTCCTGCTGATGTCCTTAACCTTGACCCCAGGGTGCAGCAAACTTCATTGAGCGGAGTATTATTCCAGCCTATTGGACCTTCCACTCCCCAAAGAAGGGAACCATCTACCATAACAACCATTATTTTCTTCCTCATGGAACTGATCTTGTTATGAGCTGTAGTCCTGTCTGGCCTTGATAACACCTCTGGTGGAGAGGGACCTTCATCTTCATCACCTGTTGCATGACCTTCCTTATCTGTGATTATTGTACGAGGAGGCACATAAAGGGAGGGTGAGATTTTTTACAGTTATTTTCCCAGTGACTGTTAGGATCTCCAAAGAAACTAATTCAACTTAAGTGTACCTTACTGAGATCTTGAGTTTA
>VWYP01027956.1:0-13462 GCA_013400435.1 Pycnonotus jocosus | reverse complement strand
GGCAGGTATCGCGTAGGGGCGCCGGGGCTGCCTCCTGCGGGGTGGGTGGGGGGGGTGTGTGTGTAAACGGATGGATGGGAATGCGCGCGCGCCTGCCCCCCTTCGCTGCCTGCCCCATTCGCGCGGTGGCTGCGGTGGACTCGCGCGCTTAAGGGAGGCCTGGTGCCCCTTCCCATCTTAACGGTCCGGGGGCGGCTGTTGGACCCTCAGCGGTCTGAGGCCCTGGGACGGGCCCGCCGCCTAGGGCCGGTTCCTCATTCTGGTGTGAGCTTTTGTCCGGCGGCGGGTGTCTGCTGGGATCGCCCCTCCCCGCCGGGCCTGCCGCCCCTTCCCAGCTGCGGGGAGGAATGAGGGTGGTGGCGTGAGGGTGGTGGCTCTGCCCTACTTATGCTTGCGGCCGCCCAAGGAAAGCTTCGCCCTGCTCTAGATTGCCACCTTTCCCCCTTCCTCCCATTCACTCAGGGGCGCGGTTAGGGGCCACTGAGTAGGCTGCGGTTGCGGATAGCTCCTGCCCCAGTCCAGGTTCGTGTGGGGAGGGGAAGCCCACCTGGTGGGTGTCGGGAGAGGTGGATTAAATTTCTGCCCTTTTCTATTCTAGAGAGGAGGTCTTGCACCCCCTTCTCCTCATTTCTCATCTTGTTACAGCTTAGGAGGGTTTTTTTTTTTCCTGAAGGATTTGTGCTTCTCCTGGTTCCTTGGGCTTATGGGTGTGAAGAAAAGGCAGGGGGTGCAGTGGACCTTTCAGAGAAGTGCATCTGGTGGAGGGAGGCGTCTTTGGGTCTCTTTCTAATCTCGAGTTGGGCCAAAGGAGGGCTGGCAGCATGGGAAGGGAACAAGTGGGTGAATAACTATTGATTTGTGCCTTGTGTAGGGTGTTTCATGTTTTCTTTATCTCCTTCCCCGGTGCTCCCTCACTGGTGCGGTAAAGCAGCTGTGTCGCGGTCACAGCTACAGAATTCACTGACGGTAACATATTGGCAGCAGCACTAGGTTGCTTGAGGACATGACAGTGAATGAACTGTTATTTCTGTTAACCATTTCTACTTAATCTTTCCTCACCTCTGACTATGTGTGCTTGTTGAGAATTGCAAGTCAGTGCAGGGCTTTATTATCGGACTGGCTTTTTTTCGTTTAAAAACCAAAAAAAGAGAAAGTTCTTCCGAGTCTGCTATTGTTGCTGAAGAAAATTATAGCAGAAAAGTGAGCTGGTAGAAACCCTTCTGCAAGAAACTGGATGTAGAAAGGGACCTGGTGCACCTTTGAGCTTGGTGTATGGACATACAGAGTCCTCTTGGTTACCTTCAAAGAAACGTGGTCTCATGGAACAGAAAATCTGGGTTTGGTGTGGGGCTATGAAAGGGGAAGCTCATGAGGGCCAGCCTGCTTTGTCTCTAGCTACCAAGCAGTAATTGGTCATTAGTAGTCTCAATTTGAGTGAATACTGAATCCTTATAATACAGCAGCAGATCAAGGTGGGATAGCCTCTGGGGTAGTGGTAGTGCCTGGTGAAATGGAGGGCCTATTCTGGTGTGAGCACAGCTGTTTTCAAGAAGAGAAATTGGAGCTGGATGTGAGGGGAGGGGAAGTAGCACTTGCCATTGAAACAGAGCCCTTCACAACAAATGGTAGCAATTCAGTCTTCTGACGCTTTGCTTTTTTAATATTTACTAGGGCCTTTTAGTAATTCCCTCATTATTGATACCTGGGCCTGGTCTTTTTGTGGTGGTTTGATCTAACTTGTTTGAAAAATATATATTTTAACCCTACACTAGGTCATTTGAAAGCAAGCAAGGCTAAATTGTTTTGTAGCATTAATGATGTTTGGGACTCCTGGAAGGTTACACTGAGAAACTGGATTAACCAGTGTAAATCAATTTTGTGGAAAATGAGGCAGTCGTGTTTATAACCTCAGCAATTTAAAGGAGGTAGGGAGGAGTGGGAGTGGGGCAAGCTCTGTTCTAGTTGCAGTTTTATCAGTATGTTGATTTTTTTTTAAAAAAAGTGTTTATAGTAATAAAAACAAAGGCATGGAAATTCAGAAATTTAGACTGTTTCACTTGCATTGTTTTGGCCAGTCCTCAAAAAAGCTCCTGGTGCCATGAAACACAAAAGGATTTGACAATTCAGGAGGACTTTGCAGTTATAGCTTCACCACTAAAGTCTAAGGAAGCTAAGGGAAAACCCAACCAAAAAAAATCTTGTCTGTTATCAGGAGTGTGTGTGGTTTTTGGTTGCTTTTTTGTGGTGGTTTTTTTTTTTTTAAGTTTTTCCAATTTTTAAGCTACCTTTATAGAACTTAGGAGCAGATTTTTGGTGTTTTACATTTATTTCATGGATTTCTATGTGATGCTTTCCTCATAGAATGCCATTTCTTGGTATGTTTTACATTTGTTGGTGTCCCTCTAGTGATACTTACTGATTGTAGCAGAATAGTATGCTGATTAATAGTGCTTGAGAAATTTATGTATCATGGACTGTTAATATTCTGTTAATAATTACCATTGTTAGAATTAGTCATAATAGTAATATTTACTTGCAATTTCAGTGATGTTTAATACCAGTACTTGAATAGGTATTTCATGAAAGACTAGGAATACAAACTAATATATTTTAATATTTTTTAAGATTTATCTTTGTCTCTTATTTGGTTAAAGCACATAAGCAGGACTGAAGACCTGTTTTCTGTGCCTGGGTTTGCAAAAGCCTCATATGACCTTGCTAAAAGAGAAGCCAAGTGACTTGTCTCCTTTGTAAGATGACAGATTAAAGAAACTTAGTGTTGTATTTGTATACTTCAAAATTATTGAATGGAAGGTGCTAGAGGAAATATATGTTGCTATTCTGTGACTCTGATTCTGCATGTCTCAGACTTGCATTTGATATTAAAGCAAAAGCCTTCTGATGTTTTGGAACTCTGAGCTAAGTTCCCAAGCCTTTTTCATGTAAATAAGAATTGTTTACATTCTTTTGTTCTGAGAGAATATTTGCGTGATTGGTATAATCACCAATCCAAGTGATAGGATGTTCTGCTTTGGCCAATAATTGGCCACCTTTGTACAGTGTATATAAATGGAGTCAGAAAATCAGAATAAAGAATCTTTTTGCATGCTGACCCTGGACCTGTCTGCCTCGTCCTTTCCAAACTCCAACAACGAATGCTGCACCCTAAAAGTGCAACACTATTCTGCCTGAGCTTTTTGTTGAATTTATAGTTGCTTTTTTTTTTTTCCTACAACAATCTGCTTGTTTGTAGCCCATTGTGTCCTTTTTCCTTCTCAGAGACCTAGTTTTGATTTGTACTGTTTTTCATATAACTTTCCTAATCAGGTTATGCTCATTAAAATGAGTGCCAGGATGAAAGGTTGTGAAGTAGCTCCTTTACCATTGCCTCAGGTTCATATTTTACAAAAATAATAGAGGGTTTCTCTGTTTTGTTCTGACGTGAAAGTCCATACTTGTTAATTTTGGCAATCCAAACTGGGAGTTTGTTGGAACTACCCATCTGCCTGGGGCTCCTGCAGGCTGTTTCACGTGTGGTACCCTCAGCCCTTTTCTTCCCACTACTATGCAATGCTGCAAAGAGTAAACAGTCGCTAAAGACAGATTAGAGGTGATACAGTCTGATGCCTCATGGCTTACTCAGATTGCTTTTATTGTAGCATAATTATTTTGCTGAGCATATTGTTTTATTTACGTTCCCTCTAGACTAAAAGCTTGTAAGATAGCTTATGTGAACAACTTTGCTCAGCTCCCTTGGAGTTGTTTCTACTCTCAGTTCTCTTGAATTTTTGTTTTTTTGTTCATCTGTCTTTGTGAAAGCTGCAAGACACTGTGGCTTCTTTTGAAGGTAAAATTGCCAAGCTTTTTTCCCCTCCCTCCTCCCCCAACTTCTTAAATCAGTCTTCCAATAGATGAGCTTGGAGTTCTTAACCTGGATATGTGTAGTATTTTCGAATAAAAACAATGAAATATTTTCCATCTTGAGAGACCTTTGATCTTTCTCAAGACTTAAGGTTTGCTCAAAGTAATATTTATATTGTAAACTTTATGGTTGGGGTGGTTTTTTTTGCTTTATTGTATGGGAACCACTGGTTATTACAGATCTGCAAAAGATGCAAATTCAGTGGAATTTGTGTTACAGGATCGTTCACTATTTGAATCCAAAGTTAAATGGAGAAAGCACAAACACTTTCTTAACCTCCAGATTTAAATTATTAGGTTGTACTTTTTTTTAACCTGGTTTAATGGAGGGAGAGTACCCATCTTAATCTGTTAGGCAGCCCTGTGGTTGAAGGTGTAAAATTGAAATTCAGAAGCCATGATCATATTCCTAAACATATTTAATGGTTAGCTGTAGAGAGAGGAAGTTTTTCTGCAATTTTATTCTGTGTGGTATAGGCTTCACCTAGAACATTTCAGTTGTATTTCTTATGACTAAAATACTGTTCCTGGAAGTAGGATGATGTTTTAGAGACCATATTGAGATTGCTTTTGAGCAAAGAAAATGAATTATTATTTGTATCTGTATTTGAGCAAAGAAAATAATTTATTTTCAACTGTATTTATTTTGTTAAATGTTTTGAGGATGATGGATATAATAATATAGAATGAAGCATATGGCTTCTGAAAACCCTTTTGTTTCCTCTATTTGGTTTCAAATGTTAAGTGAATTGTGTTTTTTTATCATAAAACACTTGTGCCCATTGCCTCTGGTCCTGTCAGTGGGTACTGCTGAAAAGAGCCTGGCTGTTTTTGCACCTTCCCTTCAGGTATTTATATGCTTTGAGACACCCTTCTCAAAGCTTTCTTCTTCTCTAGGTTAAGCTACTTGACATAGTCGTCTGTAGTCTTTCAGACAAACTCAAGGTCATATGCTCTTACATGCCTTTGAGAAAGAGGTGGATTAATTATTGAATTTACTGTAGGGGTAGTGGTAACAGTAATTCTTGACTCTTGATAGGCAGAGAGGTGGGTGGGTTTGGGATGTGTTTAAAATGCTGTGAAAATGCAATAAGATGCATATTTCAAATCCAAATAACTTCTGTTATTTCAAATAATGAGTAATTGGCTATCTTTGCTCTACCTGAAATGAAGGCTATAATTTGGCAGTTCTGTAAGGAAAGAAACAGGTCAAGCATTTAATTGTCTGATAGTGATAAAATTGCCCAAATCATGTGTATGTTCTGTCTTGAAATTGTGTGGATTGTAAATGATGGTTTAATGTACATACAGCATGTAGGATAATTTAGGCTGAGGTGCAATATGATCTCTAAAGCTGATACTTGTAATATTTTAATACTGTTGGTAGAATTGAACACCAAAGTTAGCAAAGCATATATTCCAGATGCAGTCTCAGAATTCTAAGGGTGAGGTGCTGCAATTAATATAAATAAGCTGAGATGTGAGGAGTACAAGTCCCTTTTCTTTCAAAATGAATAACTTGATCTTGCAGCAGAGCACTTGGTCTTATAGATTGATGGTGAAATAGGTGACTCATCTTCTTGGCATGTCTTAGAAAACAGGCTTTCTACTTAGGCATTTTAATGTTGCGTTGCACAGCATATAAAGTCAGCATACATCTGTGGGGTCAAGGGCTGTTAGTTTAGTATACCATGGTAATGAATGATCCTGTAGAGTACAAAAATATACTTAAAAGGAGATATAAGCTTTTTTAAAAAAAGTGAATAAATTCCTGTGAAAAAAGTTTCTTAATGGTCTATCAATAGAAAGGAAGTTTTTAAGAAAAATTATTTGCTAATTCAGATTTTTCAAACTTAAAAAAAAAATCTTTGCACATTCTTAAATTTTATTATAAGCTAGTCTGGTTTGGAAAGAAATGATAGAGGAGAGTGAGAACCTCCTTTCAGAGACAGAAAACACATGGCAGCCAAACAACATATACCCCCAGACATGGAGAAAAAAACATGGGGAGCTGGAGCAGTGACTGTGGGTCTAGGAGAAGTCTAAGGGTGGTTCACCCCCACTTCTGTTGGAAAGAAAATAAATACTGAATTAAGTGCGATAAGAATTCCAGCAATTTTATATCATATGTAACTTGTCTCTTTGGTATCTTTAAAAAAGCAAAATGAAATTAATCTCCCACTTCCTAGTTAGTTTCTTAATCTTTTTAATGTTAAACACACAAGAACAGCTTGGATGACTTTTTGATAAAATTGTGTGGAGGGCACTTGATTTATCTGCTTCTTTCTAGCATGTAGTATGTTTGAAGTTGTAAAGATTGTTAATCCTTTATCTCTTTTGGATAGTTTGGTATAATTTTGGTGTAGATTGGATTATTTTAATCTCTGAAAAAACTGCTTTTTTTTTTTTCTTCAGCTAGAAAAACCTTTCCTTTTGTGAAGATCTAGTTAATGTTTTTTACAAGCCTCCTAGTTAATGCAGTGTATAATGCAGTCTGAATATTTGTTGCAGGGGGTGACCAGGCTGTAGTTCTGCTAGCTGCTTCTTTGTTGGAAGTTGTAGACAATGTAGTGCTCTTTCACTGAATGCTACTAAGGTAACTCTAGGAGGGAAAATACCAAAAGCTTTACCTTTTCTGGTTTTCTTTGTTGAGAAATGGGTATGAAGAAAATTGCAATACTGATGATTCTTCACCACTGAATGTAGCAGTGATGGAATAAACAGCAATTATACTGTGTATTGACTTGGCCGGTATTTTCTTTTATCTCCTTAGGCTAGAAAATAAGAGAGTAGAGGACTTGGAAATGGAGGTGTTCCTTTCCTCCTGTAGCAAGAGGAAGTAGAGTGTGTGCATGGCTGTGCAAGCACCAGGGCCCACCTCTGAGCCACTGTGGTTTCTCTGTTTCCTGACCTGAGATACTGAGTCGCTTCAGGACAGCATATGGTGTGCTGAATGATGGGAATACATTCTTCTACTTTGGTAGTTTTTCACAGAATCAATTAGGATGAAAAAGACCATTGGGATCACAGAGTCCAACTTATGGCCTGACACCACCTTGTCAACTAGACCATGGCACTAAATGCCACATCTAGTCTTCTCTTCAACACCTCCAGGGATGGTAACTCCACCACCTCCCTGGGCAGCCCATTCCAATGCCCAATCACTCTTTCTGTGAAGAACTTCTTCCTACTGTCCATGCTAAACCTCCCCTGGTGTACTTTAGGACTGTGCCCTCTTGCCTGGCTACAACCTCCTTTCAGAAAGGATTTGTGTAAGAAAAGCCTTTTCTATGACAGAGAACAAGAAATGAGGCCCTTCTATCAAAGATGACAGGAACATGTATTTAATTTTTCCTTCAGGTCTTAGAATATCAGACAGGTAAGAAGTTTTCTTCAATTATTACTCAGCAAAGAAACATACTTTAAAAATGAACTTGCTGTTGCCCCTTTCGCATATTCTCCCCATGATGGCTGCCTCTCAAAGAGAATTCTTATTTTCTATATATTATATTTCTATGTGGACCAGTTCAGCTTTTTTTTCTTTCTTTCTTTTCCTTTCTTTTTTTCCCCCTTTCTATCTCATGGCAATAGCTGTGGTCTGGTCTGTGTTATGGTCTATTAAGATCCCCTAGTTCTGATGGTCCTGAGAGCAGTGCTTAGATATATAGACTAACTGCATGTTGTTTTCTAACTGTTACTTAAAGTTCCATTGCAGTCAATGGTAAGTGCTGTTAATTAGTGCATCTTGCAGGTCCTTGCAAACATGAGGCTTATAATTAGGACAGGGATCAGGATTTTATTCTTTTTGCATGTGGAAGTTCAGCTGATTGCTGTCTAAAATGGTGGTGTTCTTGCAGAAAGGCATCAAAAAATGACAGTAGTGACTTTGTAGGTATTGATGTTTGAAACATAAGGTTGAGCCCTCTGAATCTTCTAGGACATTCACTCTTGATTTTCCAGAATCAGGACAAATCAGGAATGTTGTCTTCTGACATAAGCAGAGCTAGGTGGGTTTTGCTAACCAGATTTTTAGTAGTCTGAAGATTGACTTGGTTGTGTGAAAGATAAAGCCCTAGGTGGAAGTTAGGCTTCTCCAGTTTTGGTGCAATTGTCCTTTGTTATTTTTTAAAATACCAGTGAAAGTTGATTTTGGGGAAATTTAGATTCCTCCTTCAGAAATTTGTGTATGAATAAGGGTACTTGTTGTATGTAAAATTTGAATGTTTATGAAGAAATTGAGGGCAAGTCTGTTGGATGTTTATTTGGTGTAGCTGGCAGATTTTGATTAAAACAAGTATAATCATCAGCAGTATATACTAAAATGTAAAGCATCTGTTAGGCAGAGACACTGGGATAATAGCAAAGATAGATATTGTAAGATTAGAAAAATTTATTTTTTTAAATAATGCTAGTCATATTGCTTGACTTTCGTGATTGAAACTTGCTCTACTAGTGGAAAACATGCCCTGTTTAGTCCCCCTTCCACATCATGCTTTTGAGACGTGCTCTGGATGTGTAACCAGCCTTTGCCTAACTCCCGTCTTTTGATGGTGAACACTTCTTTCTCTTACAAAACAATGCTGTCTTTTCTTTATTTGCAAGACCTATTTGCATATTTCTGTCTTCCTCTGTATAACATTTGTTTAGGGATAGTAATCCTTGAAATGAACTTTTTTTTTGCTGGTAGTGAAAAACTATTGATTTCTGTAGATTGAGGGTGTTCTTAGGTCATTATAGATTGAATTGACAGAATAATAGTTTTTACTAACAACTCAGTGGATTTTAAGTGTTCACTTGTTTATTCAGTATGCTTTGCTAACACAAGTGGAAGTGTATATGTTAGTTTATATGTTCGTGTTGGTACTCTGGCCACTCCCAGCAATCTTCTTTTATTGGTAAAACATGAAAGCGTACTGATAATACGTTTTCTCTCTCCTGTGATATTCTGCCAGTGATGCAGATCTACTCCTGGCCATCAATATTCTTCCTATTTACCACAGAAAACTAAGATGAGACAGAAATCCTCCCAGGATCCATAAGCTCAAGTTTGGTGTTGTTGGCTTGGGACATTACAGACACTGAGTAATCAGCACCACTCCTGAGGAACATCTGACTCTTGGAAACTTTTTCCCTTTCAAGCAGTAATAAAGGTGGTGAAATGCTTTAGACAACAGCTATAGACATGTTTGTTTTCCTCCACTCTTTTTTCCTCATGTTTATATCATGCTACTGCATAGCAATAAAATCTACACTCATTGTACATGTACAGTAGTCATGCCATCACGAAGCAGTATCCTGCAACCTTTTCCCAGCCCTGTCATTGTGAGAAATCCTGAGTAACTTTGTGATTAGAGTATTGTGGTTTAGGAATGGTATTCTCCAATTTAGTGCTCCCACTAAAGCCATGCTGCTGCTTGCTCCCCCCTCCCTCCTGTGGGTTACTGGAGAGGAGAACTGGAGGCAGGAAAGGTAAAGATCAAGGGTTGAGATAAGAACAATTTACTGGAAACAGCAATGAGATAAGAAAATGAACATTAGCAGCAACAATATTAATAACAAAAGTGTACAAAAGAGAGAGAGTGAGTCACATGCAAAATGGTCACCCTGACCACTCCCTCTGGCTTGGAACCTGTGCTACCCAAGGGGTAAGGATAAAAAGGAATAAGGAAGACTCTCCTGTTGAGTCACAAAGTTGAGAGTAGACCCCCTTGCTAAATTGAGCCCCAGACTTGACTGACAGTTTAGGCCCAAAGGTTTTAACAGCACTTAATTGATAGCTTAAGTTAAACAATTTAACTAAGGATTAATGTAGAATTTACTATAGCAAAACAGTAACTCATCAGCCAATTTACCTAGAAATCTAAAGTACTTGAGAATGTATGAGAGCAACATTACTAGTCCATTTGCTATAGCATAGTCACACTTGCACGCACACAGACCTAAAGAATATGTACAAGGTATATACCTGTGAAAAATTCCCTTCAAAATCAGTGACGTACTCATGTTGGATGCCTCTGCATCTTCACAGTGGATGAAGGGTTGATCCTTGAGGAGTGGGGGTATCAGCCTGGGATTTGTCATTGGCATTCAGTGTATATATGTATTCAAGTATAGCAAACGTGAGAGTTTGCTGGCTCTGAGAGGCCCCACTCAGAGGGAGGTTGCTGGTCACAGCCTGCTGTGGTCCAGGAGAGCTCAAAGGGTCTCACTTTGGACTGCTGTTTATAGTGATGCCTTGGGAAGACTGACCTGGAACAGAGACTAGACAGAGCTAAGAGAATAAAATAGGTATTTATTAAAAGGCCTTTAAGTATACACTTTGGGCAGTGCAAGAGCCTGGCCAGGGCTACACTCAAGATGGACCGAAAATGGACAACCGGTCACAGGGTCTCACACTTTAATAAGTCTTGGTCCATTTGCATATTGGGTTTAATTCTCCAATTACAGCTTCAGGTTGTGAAGTCTCATCCTTCTTGTTTTCTCTCTTCAGTCCACTGTTGTTTATGCTTTTGGGCCTGAAAACTTGTAAGGGCTGTCCTTGGTCTCTATCTGGAAAAGGATTTGTTTTGTCTACCTACTCTGTGAAGAGAGCTTATGAATACTTAATATGAGGCTCAGAACTATACCCCTAGGCAGCACAGAATCTGAAAAACATGAAAGCTAAAACTTAGGGCATCATTTGGGCTTCAAGAGTGGTCTTTAGTCATAGTAATTTTCCATCCTGGCCACAATTTGGGATGGTAACTTTCTCTGAAAGTTCAATAACAGAAATGTTAGCCCACTTGGGTGCTTATTCAGGCAGGAAAAATAAGTTTCCAAGGCTGTTTGTTAAAAAGCAAGAGTTCATTAAACAGCACCAGTTTCTGGGAGCAGATACTGTTTCTGATAAGCTCAAGAGGAGCTCAGCCCAGGTGCTGCTGTCAAAGCTGAGGCCTAATGAGCATTTCTCAGCTCATAGTGTGGCCCGATGGTGGAGAGGGGATGCCCTACCACGCTATAACCAGTATAGTGCACTATCTTTGAAGCAAGTATATTAAAGCTAGAAAAAACAATTATTAAGTAGAGATTGATATTACCCATACCAAAGACTGTGAGCAAATCTCTTCCTCAGCCTCAAGGAATAACCTTAGGGGGCATCTCCACTCAAGGAAGGAATCTCCACATTTACTCCAAGAAAGGATATGTTAGAAAATCCTGCCATTAAAAAGCAAGACTGGGCTTTTATACTAGTGTTTGACTGTCAGTTGTGTTTCTGGGCCAGCTGTGTCAGCTCAGCAACTTTAGATAAGTTATCAGTACTATCACTTGTTGGTTCCTTTATCTCAGGTACTTTGCCAGGTCTGGCATGTTTTCACCTCACTATCAGGATATTTAACTTTGGAGCTGATGAGTCAGGCTGCTTTCACCAAAAGCTGCATGACCCCCCCTTCTCCATTCACCAGCAATGCCTTTGCAAATAAGGTATTGTTCAAGTTATTTTACCCACACTCCAGGCAATGCATCCTGCTACATCCCCATCTTATTAGTAATATCCCACTTAATGCTCAAAATTGTAGTTACTATGGTAATTTGAAGGCAGATGTTAACTTCCCTCCTCCTTCTTGTTGCTTTGGTACTTTAAAGTAGGTGTGGTAAGGTGTGAAACCTCAGCCCAGTGTGTTGAAGGTATGCCCATGCCAGGGAGGTGCAATGTTGCCCTGGTCAGTGCACTGTTGATGGTGGAGTAGGGCCCTTCAGCTGCTTCTCGTGCTGGGGCTGGGCTGGTTGTTGTGTCTACTGCCAATTGTGCTTTAAGATGACTGTATTACATCTGAAATGGATTATAACATGCCCATGTTGGCTTGATGGAGACTGTCAAACTGGGGTTGTGTTTCCACAGTTGACTCAAGCAAGTGCAAATTCATACTGCTGCCAGGAAGAGGCTGTTACCATCACTGTTTTTCTGCTTCAGACCTGTGGCCAAATTGTGTTGCTCATGAGTTGCAGTCAGCAAGATGAGGATATTCTCTAAAGATCTTGTTATATTCAGGTTGTTTGGGCTGTTTTCACAGTAGGCTGATCTTTCTGTGCTGCTTCATCCCCCCCCCAGGAGCATTTCAAATATTTGTGTGCATGCCTTTTTCCTTTAAGTACCCTTTCATCGTGAGAAATAAATGGATTAAACAACAAATTGAGACCCAGTGGAGTTAACATATCTTAAATCACAGTGGGCTAATTCCAGACTATCATAGGTGAAGTTATTAGCTTGTCTTTCAGAGAGGTTAGTGCTCTCCTGTCATGTTCTCTATTACATGATGGTCGTAAGTTGGAGACAGAAAACATGAGTCCTCTTGATCATAAGACAAACAGCCTGTTTTATTGTTTGGAACTATCTTATATAGGTGTAGTGGTTTCACGTTCGCCTATTTCTGTTTGCCAAATTTAGTGCAGTGGTTTGAGTGTTTACTCTCTTTTTCCCCTCTGTGAGATAGGATCAGGAGAAGCAAAGCAGGCCCAAACTTAAAGATATAAAGATAGATTTATTAACACTCACTAAAAGAAGAAAATGAGAATCAAAATGAAACTTTCAAGCACTCCTTCTCCTCCCCCCAAGTGTTCACTTTCCCACAGACAACATAAAGAGACAAAACTTGTGATTTTCAGTCAGTTTCACCATTTAAAAAATGAGNTCTTCTCACTTCTTAACTGGCGCAGAGGGCTTCTTAACTCATCTCTCTCTGTTCAAACATCTCATAGGATCACAGGATCACAACTACTAATTCAATATTCACTCAGTCCATTATAGATACCTTTGCTCAAACCCACAAATCTGAATAATCATCTCCCCAAAAATGCATATTTTTACCATGTTTTAAAGGGAATTCCCATCTATTACAATTCATTTCCATAGCTCATAAAGAAGTCCAGCCTAAAATGACAACTCCTCAATCCTTCCTCCCAATTAGTCTTTCACTCTCTTCATCTGACTTCCGTCTCATGCTGTGTCTTCTCTACGTTTCACTCTGTCCTTTTCTTTTTACTCAAAAGGAGGATTAGAATTTAAAAAGTTTCATATGTACCAGGAAAGAGTTAACATTCTCACCCAGGCCTGCAGATGGTCACATGATCTCTGCCAGGCAGCAGCCTCTAGGATTTTCAAAAGCCACGGGGATGGGGGGAAGAGAACTTCACCACGAGGGATCTCGGAGCAGCCTAGGTGGTAGATGTCTTCTGCCCCCCCCGCCTCGGCGACCATCAGGGTAGGCCTGACCCAACCAGGCCCATAGCTGTTATCAGGGGGCCCAACGGACATCTCCACCGGCTGGAGGTAGGCATTAAAATTAGCTAGATGTTAAGCTGCAGCCTTCCCCTCCCCCGCTGGCAGCCAATGGGGCCTGGGGCATGGCCAGGGCAGGCTCCCCACCACAGGGAGGAGCGGTGGGCCCAGCCAGCCTGGGCCACTCCATGGAGCGGCCCTGGGGGGCCAGCTGTTACCTGCTTCTCTGTCCGGAAGGGAAAAAGGAAAGTTCCCGGCTCCACTCACTATATATGTGTATTCACA
>VWYP01027946.1:10188-23775 GCA_013400435.1 Pycnonotus jocosus | reverse complement strand
TTTTAATTGTTGTTGTTGTTTTGTTTTTTGGTTTTATTTTTTTCCAGGGGTTTTGTCCCATCCCTGGAAGTGTCCAAGGCCACACTGGATGGGGCTTGGAGGAACCTGAGAGTGTGGAAGTGCCCATTTAGGGTGAAAGGAGATGGTCCAGTGCAGATCCTGCTGGGAGCAGAAGACAAAGTCCACAGTCCCTGGTTCCTCTCCTTTTGAGGCCATTTCTGGCTGTTGTTAACCCAAGTGAGAGAAAATAAGTGCATTTCTCATTTTCCCATGGGGGTGTTGTGGTGGTGGTTGGACTCAATGCCCTTAGAGGGCTTTTCCAACCAGAACGATTCCATAATTCCATAATTCCATAATTCCATGGTTTCCTCTGCATTTCACCAGGGCACTGTCAAGGCCAGCTGAGCCCTCCCCTGAGAAACGCCTCCATTCAGAAATTTGCTGAACTCCAGGAGTCTGGAGGGCACCAGAGGGGTCTCTGTGAGGATCCAGCAGCAGGAATTTCATCTCCTGTGTCCCAGGATTCCGGGAACATCCCACATATCCCTGACCTCTGCACCTGTCGGATTAGGATTTCCGATAATCAGTGCTCAGAGTCTTTTTGCCCTCCTGGATGCTTCAGGGCAGACACAAGAAAGAGACAGAGGCTGCAAGGTTCAGTTTCTCCAAGGTCTCTCATGGTGTTTATTCTTTCTCTTATCTCACAGTTCTCTCTGTCCTCAGCGAGGGCTGCTCTGAACCCCGGCCAGCAGGGAACTCCTCTCCCCGAAATGTTGTCCCCTTTTATACAGATTATTACAAACACATTGTTCACCATTCCCTACCAATGTCCACCATCCACACCAAACAGGGCATCTCCACTTGGCCCAATCTCCCCAAGCCACATTGTGCCAACCTCACAGCAGAAAATGGAGGGGAAGAAGGAGAAGAAAAGCCTCAGGGACCACCCCAAAATCTCCATCTTGTCTCCATCTACTTCTATCACAAAAACCTAAAACTACACATTTCTCACTCTGTGATAAGCTAAACTCCTGTGTTTCACACTCTGGAGATTTGTAATTCATCTCTGCTTTGTGCCAGGGTCTGTGACCCCCATGGACAGAACTGAACCCCCTCTGTTCACCCCCCTGGACAGGGCTGTCACCCCCCTGTACTGGGGTCAATCCTTCTTGCTCAGTTCCCAGGGTTTGGTCAGGGTTCCTGAGCTCCCAGGGCAGCCAGAGAGATTCCCTGGGTTCCATCAAGCACCGAGGTCAGGCCAGGCTTGGAATGATTCTCATCAGGATTCAGTCCCACAGCTCCCAAAAACTTTTGTGTTTCCCCTCACTTTCCTGACTCCTCCAAGGGAAGCTCAAGGATTCCATTCCAGCCATTAGCAGGCAGTTGGCAATTACTGGCCAGCATAAATTTTAATAATTATTATTATTATTCCTAATGCAATCATTAATCAATTCCTTATTATTGAGATAGCAATTACAGAAAGATTAATAACTCCAGCTAATACTTCTTAATTAATTTAATTTGGGGAGGTGAGGGAGTGGAATGGAAACACTGCACTGCACGCACCTCTCAGGGGGATTTTTACTTTGGGGCTTTTTGCACAATTCCTGTGTTTTCCCCCCACACTGCTGGACTTTTCCAACTCTTATAAATGTCCCTAGGTTTTTTTGGGATAGCACAGCATGGTTATGGAGCTTTTAGTGCACTGGAGAGGAAGAGTTTCCCTCCAAACCTTTCCAAACACAGAGGTTCTGCTTCCCAAAACAGAGCAATAGGGGTAAGAGATGGGTTTCCCACATTTATTTTCCAGGCCTTGACATTCCCAGCTGCCAGGGCACTTGGAATTTATCCCTTCTTGCCCTGTCCTGTATCCGACCTGACACCTGTATCTGACCTGATGGGAGGAGAGCCCTTCCTGCCTGAAAGCCTTCAGTGGATCGTGGCTTTCAGAGAAAATGATATCAATGCCTGGGAACACTGCAGTGAATGGGATCAGCATTTATTCCCAGGGTAGGAGATGTCTGTTCCCTGATTCCTGCTCTGCCATGGGAGACTCTTTCCCAAAGTCCATGGAGAAACTCCCACATCCCAGCTTGTTTTGGTTGGGATTTCTCTGGAAGCTGTGCTATTTTCCATGAAATAAAGTCAGCAGCAGGAGCTGGGAAAGCACAGAGCTGATGCTGTCCCACATCCTCTCTCCACGGGAGGAGCAGGGACAGCCTGGCCCGTGGCCTCTCCAGCCCTGCCTGACCTTCAGCATTCCAGGATTTAAACCTGTGTGTGTGACTCCTGCAATTCCATGGTGGAATGGCAGAACCACAGACTGGATTGGGATGAAAAGGATCTTAAAGCTCACCCAGTGCCACCCCTGCCATGGGCAGGGACACCTTCCACTGTCCCAGGCTGCTCCAAGCCCCAATGTCCAGCCTGGCCTTGGGCACTGCCAGGGATCCAGGGGCAGCCACAGCTGCTCTGGGCACCCTGTGCCAGGGCCTGCCCACCCTGCCAGGGAACAATTCCTGCCCAATCTCCCATCCAGCCCTGCCCTCTGGCAGGCTCAGACTCTTTAGCAAGGATTAAATTTCACAGAGAATCCCAGAACAGCTGATTTGGAAGGGGCCCACAGGGATCATCAAGTGCAGCCCTGCAGTGAATGGCTCCCACAGGGATCAAATCCGTGACTTTGGTGCCCTCAGTGCCCTGCTCTGGCCCACTGAGCCAGTTCCAGGTGGTTTTGTATCCCAACACATCCTGTTCTCCCACAGAGGGGTGATTCCCTCTCCAGAAAACCCAGGAATATTTAAGGACAGCCCGTGGCACGCTCTGGAATCCATCCCTGGGGTAGACATGGAGCTTCAGGGCTGGGGAATCCTTCCAGCCTCTCCATTCCTGGGGTCATCAGGGCTGGAAACACCTCCCAGATCATCCAGGCTGGAAACACCTCCCAGATCATCCAGGCTGGAAACACCTCCCAGATCATCAAGGCTGGAAACACCTCCCAGATCATCAAGCCCAGTCTTTTATTTGCAGATTTACTTTGTTCCCCTTCCCTTCATGCCTTCTCCTTGTTTTTTCTCACTCCTCTGGAATCTCATGGATATTTCTGGTGATGTTCCCTCTGTGGGAAGAGGGAGCTCAGCCTGTCCCAGCTGGGTTCCAATCCAACATCCCACATCTCCTTTTGTCTCCTAATTTTGGGTCATGGAACCCTCGTGGGACTCCTGAGCTGTTTAAAACCCCTCTGTGCTGAAAACAACCATAATTCCTTGCCTTTTTTTTCTTTTTTCTTTTTTTTTTTTTTTTAATTGACTGCCTCATTTAGTATTTGCACAGAGTAACTCCGGGGTTGAGTTTCAAAGCAAATCCGTGAATTTTTAGCTGTTTGTGCTCTCCCTGTGCAGTGATAATTGCACAGAGGCTGACTTTTAATTAGCTCCGGAGCTGTGTGATATCTTTGGGAGTCAATACAGTCCTTTATTTGGAGAAAACACATGGAAAATGTGCTGAATAAGCTGCAGAGTTTCCCTCCAGAAAGCGGGGAAAGAACTAATCCAGTTTTATGTAAGTTCAACTCCGAGTTTGTTTTTGCAAGTTAAAAAAAAAAAAAAGATGCAAAAAGAGGAAACAAAAAAAAAAAAAGAAAGGAAAAAAAGAAGCATTTATTACACTTTAATGAGGGAAAACTGAGCCCACACAGCAATGGGGGAGCTGACAATAATATATGGCTTTAATTAGCAATCAGGATTTGAGGAACAGCTTATTATGCTAATGGCTTCAGAGCTTCCCAGGAAAAAAAAAAAAAAGTGCCTGTGGAAAGAGTTGGTAATGACAAGGAGATCTCCAGTTTGGAACAGAATCCTGGGATGCTCCAGACAATAATTTCACATTTCCTGGCATGTTTGGGATGAAACTCTGGATTTCAGATGCGCTGGGTAATCCCAGTGGACTGAGGCAAAATATAATGACCCCAAATTTTATCCCCCAAAGGCAGGGAAGGAGGGATTTTGCTCTCCAAAAGAAACTCTGCCGTGCCACGGGTTGGAGTTGAAGGAGTTGGGATCTGAGCTGAATTAATTGGAAACGCAGCAATTTAAATAAATTTGCTTTCAATCAAGCAATTAACCTGCTGGAGGCTGTCCAGGCTGGAGTTTGTGGTCAGCTCAGTGGTTCTGAGGCTGAGCAGTGGCTGGTGGAGAGCACACACTAACGAGGTGCTGGGTAATTAAAGCATTCCCCAGGGAACAGGGCCCACAGCGAGGATTTGGGGAGTCAGAATAAATATTTTTAGGGACATCAGGATCTACCCAGGATGGACTGATGGGTGCTCAGGTGAGAGGAGCAGGGCAGGAACTTCTCACGGGAGGTTGGTGGAGGCACCGTGGTGATTTCCCTTGGATCTGCTCCCTCCCAAAGGAGAATCAGGAAAGTCGTGTTGAGCTTTTTGCATTGGTTTTTGGGTTTTTTTTTGGAAGATGCCTTCCAACCATGGCCTGAAAGCTGCTGGCAAACAGGAGGCTCTGAGAGCTCCCCACGCTCAGGTCTCCATCCTCCTCAGGATCTTCTTCCAGGGAATTCAGAATCCTCCCCTGGGACAGCAAAAAAATTTCCAGACTTCTGTCTTGTCCCCACTGCAGCTCCCTGGATCTCCTCTTCTCCTCCCTGCACAGGGATCAGGGCAGGGGCAGCTTCAGGAGCATCATCTGCTGAACATCCCAGGCCAGAAGGTCCCACCCAGGCCCCCTCTGGATCTGACACGGGTTTCCAGAGACACAGAATTGCGTTTGGTGCATCCCTGATTGAGGCATTCCCATGATCTGTGCCAGGATTGTCCCAAAAAGGATACGGACATGGGAAATTCCTGAGAAAAGCTGGGTTTCTACAGGAATTCTACCTGGGACAGTGACCTCAGAGCAGAGTCCAGGGCCTCACTGGAACCCTGGGGAATGAAGGAGGAGCAGCCAGTGTGGAATTCTGCTAAGGAATGGAGAATCCACTGAGAAACCAGCAGGGAGCCTCTGGAGAAGAGAAGTTCTGGGAAGTTCTGGGAAGTTCTGGGAAGTTCTGGGAAGTTCTGGGAAGGGAAGGGAGAAGAGAAGAGAAGAGAAGAGAAGAGAAGAGAAGAGAAGAGGAGAGAAGAGAAGAGAAGAGAAGAGAAGAGAAGAGAAGAGAAGAGAAGAGAAGAGAAGAGAAGAGAGACGAGACCTATAGAAATCTCTTTTTCTTGGAACCTTTATCCCAATGAATTTAACATTTCCACTTCCCTGCATTTTCCAGGTCAGGTCCATTAGACAAGCAATCCATGTGTGCACTAATTCAGGGAGTGTGACATGAGATTTGATGGAATGAATGAGAATTATGTGGATCTATAGGCTGAGGTGTCTGGAGTGTGCAAGGAGCCTTTCCATTTTCTACTGTAAAAAAATACATAAAATGAAATACAAATAATAAATAGTGAATTTTTAAGCACTTTCTGCACTTTGGAGGTTGTATTGCCGTACTAATTCACCCAATTCCTTTCAATTAAGCAATTAATTTTAATATTCCAGGTTATTATGCAGCTTCTTTAAGCTGCTCAGTGTTATTGCCTTCCTTGTCCTGGGAATTTCCTTGCATTCCTCAACATGACAAAAATTTAGGGAAAACAGTAAAATCCAGGAGTTTCTTTACATGTATTAGCTTTCATCCATCCATTCTTTTTTATATCCAATATTTTTCAGCCAATGTTCCTGAAGATGGACACAGAACAGCAGTTAAAGCACAAGACAGATGAGCCATGTATAGAAAAATGCACTTCTGAATCATAAGATTAATAAATACACCGGGTTTGGGGCTCGGAGTTAATTAGGAAAATTGTTCTCCAGAACTTTTAATTTTCTGCTGTATTTTTTTCCCCCCCTTAGGATGAGTAAACTCAGCCTCATCTCCTTCCCTCAGCTCAGCTGGAAGGAGAAATCCAACCTGCTGAGCCAAAGGGGCTCTTCCCGTGTCACCCCCACCCCGGAGGGGGAAAGGGCAGCTGATGGCAGAGAGCTCTGCAGGAGCTTGGGATGCTCCATGATCCAGTCAGGAAATCCCAAGGAAATGCAACAACTGCCAAGGAAAACCAGCCCCTTCCCAAGGTGTGCCCTGGAGTGGCTGCTCCTGCTCTGGAGGGGAATCCTGGAGCGGCTCCGAGGGTTCCTGGGGACACTGGGGCTCAGTGAGGAATCCCCAGAGATTCCTCAGGGGATTTTAGGGTGAAGGGATTGAGAGGACACCAGGTGCTCCTGCTCCTCCAGGAACTCCTGATCCCCGTGCTGGAAAAGCAGGAACAGGGTGGGAAAGAGGAATTGGAGCAGGGAAAGGCAAGGAGAGGGATGGAGAGGTGGGATGGCCTCCAGGATGGACAGGGGAGGCTGGGCTGCCTCAGCTGGAGCAGAGACACAGCAGCAAATCCTGAATTCCAAGTGGAGAGGGAATGGGAATGCCAGAGACTGGCCAGTGAAAACAGGCAGCAGTGAACAGGAGGATGGGAGAGCAGGTATGGACCAGGCTCAGGGGAATGGTTTGGGGTTTTTCATTCAAAATTTCATTCCATTTGCTGGTTTTTTCCCCCTTAAAATAAGGCTGAATTGCACAACTCTTGTCCTTGGTGTGTGGGAGGATCAGGGAATTCCATCTGTGCCTAAAGAAACCCCTGGGAAAAGGACAGGAGCTGTTACTGAACACAAAGATGCACCTGAAGCCCTCAGAGGATTCTTTCTCTTTATTTCCTTTTTTATTCTTTTTTTTTTAACTTGTAAAACCAAACTTGAAGGTCTCAGACTGAGCCCTGAGCTGTGGTCACCAGGAGATGCTCCAAGTACAGGGATAAACTTGTGTTTTCCTTCCCTCTGCTCTCACAGGGCCACCAGGGAATGGGAAGATGGGCCCCAGTGCTGACAGAGTGTTTGGGTTCCATCAGGTCCTGGAGGGATTGCTGGGGACTCTGTGCAGGGCTGGGAGCTGGATTTGATGCTCCTGGTGGGTCCTTTCCTCCTTTTTGGTCCACTTTTGGAGGGATCTGCATCAGACCCAACAAATTCCATGTGACCAGAGCTCCTTCCACTCCAGAAGCCTCCAGGATTTCCCTCTGCCTCTCACTGTCCTGGCTCTCCAATGGAGGATTTTTGATCCCTGCAGGATATTGCAATGGAAACTTTCCCCATTTGCTTTTCCAACTGTTGCCTGCCAGACTGCAGAGACCAAGATGTTTATAATATAATATATTGTAATTGATTATCCAATTTCAGAATCAAAATCCCACTGCATTGTGTCCAAATTAAATCCTTTCATTGGCTGCTTGGAATTTCCCCCTCAAGAACTACCCAGGAAGAAAATATCAATGTTTGGTTTCACATTCCTTTTGGGACTATATTTGAAAATCTCTAAAATTCTTTGTGCTAAAACCCAATTTTTCTCTCCTGCTGTGGTTATCAGAGCCCTGTTAAACCCACACAGAGCAGAGCTTTGTCCTTGGCAGGGAGAAGGATCAGATAGTGCCTGGAGCTCACTTGGGATTTAATTCTTGTTATTAATTTTATAGAGAAGCTGTCCAGATACCACAAGGAAAAGGCAGGAGCGTGTCCCCCTCAAATAGATCATCAGCCCAAATTTATTAACAGCAGCACGCTGGAAAGGGAGGAATGGGGCTGTTGTTTTTGGGTTTGGATTCTGTTCTGGGTTTATTTTAGCCTTTGACACAAAGAGAAAAGAAAAGACAAATAACTCAGCCGTGGCTCAGCTGTGTCTCCCTGTGTGCTGTACCATTAACAAGACATCAGGGTTGGGGCAGAAACAGCAGATTTGTTTTCCCAGATTATTTTTTTTTTTCCTGGTGAAAGCAGAGTTTGTAGCCTGTGACAACGAGCTGGGCCCGCTGCAGTGAGGGTGATCCTGTGAGATCCTGTGAGATCCTGTGAGATCCTGTGAGATTCATCCCCATGGGTGAATCCTCACTCCTTGGGGACACTCACAGACTGAGGAAAAGGCCTCCAGCTTCTCCAGAAGAGGCTCAGGTTGGACAGCAGCAGGAATTTCTCCATGGAAAGGGTGGTCAGGCCTTGGCAGGGCTGCCCAGGGGGGTCTGGGGTCCCCATCCCTGGGGGTTCCCAAGGAAGGAGTGGATGTGGCACTCAGAGCTCTGGGCTGGGGACAAGATGGGGATGGGGCACAGCTGGGATTGGTGATCCTGGAAGGTTTTTCCAATCTCAGTGATCCCATGATTCTGCAATGCACACCAGAAGTGGCTGTACTGAATTTAAAGCAAGAATTAAAAGCAAACAAAGACATTAAAATCTCCATGGGGCCACTAAAGCCTTGGTCCTTTGCAGTGGTTTTAGAATTTTCTGGGGGGCAGAAGTTTGCTGGTACCTGGGGCTCCCAGCAATGTTTTCATGGTGAAGATGTATGGAATGTCATTTCCATGCAGGAATGTGCACAAACAACAACGTCCAGGCCTTGGATCCACATCCTTTCTTCTGGAAAACCTCTGGAAAGGGATCTCAGTGCCGAGCCCTTCCTGAGCTCCATCTCCTCTGCTCCTGGTCCAGTGGAAGGCCCCTGGCAGGGGTGGAACTGGATGGGCTTTCAGGTCCCTTCCAACCCAACCCATTCCGTGATTCTGTGACGATTCTGGGATTCTCTGTCCAGGCTTTGCTTATTCTGTGGGTCCAGTGCAGGCAGGGATGATAAAGTGGAGAAATATCCCAATATCTAAGAGTTTTTATTGAATTCATGGGTCTATTCCTTGTTTTATTTTTATTTTCACTATCACAGCAGCACCAGCTCAGAACAAGTTTCCATGAAAGATTCCTGATTTTCACTGTAATGAAAATGAACATGGAATATTGGAGGAGTATCGTGAAACAAATTAAACCCTGATTGCTCTAATGATTCATTAGAGATTATCCAAACGAGTGTGGGGAGCACAGGGCTACACTCCCAAAGCCAGTCAAGGTTGATGGCTTTAATTTGGATTTTCATCTGTGTGGAAGTTGGTCAATAGGGAGACTTGTCCAAAATCTCGGGCCTGCTCTTGCAAAGTGGATGGAAAATGTCCCCAGGTGATTTTGTGTCACACAAGTGACACAGATTTTTTTTTCTGACAGAGAGTTCAGTCTTGAGTTTCTAAAAGCAAAAGGATGACAATAAATATATATATAAATAAGGAGCTGTTCAAACCTACAAGGACTGGTGCAGATCTGTGTTTTGGGAATTGGAGCTTCTGCCAGGCCTGCATTGCCTGGGGAGGGCTGGGACCTGCTGGGGGATGGCACCTGCTGGCCTTTAGATCAGGGCTGGGGCATGGAATCATGGAATCATGGAATGGTTTGGGTGGGAAGGGACCTTAAAGCTCATCCATTCCCCCCCCGTGCCATGGGCAGGGACACCTCCCACTGTCCCAGNGGGGAGGGCTGGGAGCTGCTGGGGGATGGCATCTGCTGGCCTTTAGATCAGGGCTGTGGCATGGAATCATGGAATCATGGAATGGTTTGGGTGGGAAGGGACCTTAAAGCTCATCCAGAGCCACCCCCTGCCATGGCAGGGACACCTTCCACTGTCCCAGGCTGCTCCAAGCCCCAATGTCCAACCTGGCCTTGGGCACTGCCAGGGATCCAGGGGCAGCCACAGCTGCTCTGGGCACCCTGTGCCAGGGCCTGCCCACCCTGCCAGGGAACAATTCCTGCCCAATCTCCCATCCAGCCCTGCCCTCTGGCAGTGGAAGTCATTCCCTGTGTGCTGTCCCTCCATCCCTTGTCCCCAGTCCCTCTCCAGCTCTCCTGGAGCCCCTTTAGGCCCTGCCAGGGGCTCTGAGCTCTCCCTGGAGTTTCTCTTCTCCATCTCACTCAGCTGCTCCTCAGGAGAAGAGTTTCAGCCCTGTGCCAGATTGGGAAGTTCTCCCCTGCACTCATTGGACTCTCCCCAAATTTAAAAGCTGGACCTTTTCCCCAGCCCCCAACCACGGGCTCCAAGGGAGCAGCAGTTTGGTCCCAGTTTCCTGCTTGGGGCACTCCAGGCCCTCTCTCACACCCCATAATGGAATAAAGGAATAATAATGGAAATGGGAGCTGCAACATCTGCACGTGTGAGCACACAGCAGCTGCTGCTCCTTTGGGGAGAGGGGCTCCATCCCTGTGGGAATCTGCATGGAGCAGCTCCCCACTGCAGCCAATAATCCCTCACCAAGGTGGGGCCCTCACACCAACAAAACCAGATCCAGAGCCTGTTCCTGCCTTCCTGCAGCTTTGCCTCTCCCCCAGCCATCCCTGGGAATGTTTCCATGGTTACCTCCTGGCACACCAGTTTGCCAACTCAGGTTATTTCCATCCTGGAACCCAAATCCGAGCTGGTTTTTAGCTGGGCTCAGCTCTGGTGCTGAATCTGAGCCTCCTGAGGAGCTGGAGGTGTGAAGCTCAGACAGGAACGTGTCACCTTTTTTTTTTTGTGGTGACTGTCACAACTTTGAGAGTGATGCAGAACGGAGTCTAAGAGGAAAAAAGATAAAATATCACGGATTGGATGGAATTGTGGTGTGCTGTGGCAGCTCACAAAGACAATGCAGACATGGCCACAGAGAAGATCCTCCCAGTCACACCAGGGTCTGGGATTGCTCTCAGGAAGGATGGAATCACAACTCTTTTAGAATTAATCTTGAATTTTAATGATTTTCAGCCACACCCTGCACGTGCCCCACAAGGAATCTCCACCAGGAATGTGAAGAGGGACAGTGTATCCCTGCTGGATGCATTTTGTTGATAAGGAGAAGTGGGAATTTTTGCCTCTCCCTGGGCTGCTGGGGAAAAACTGGGAGGATTGGGATTGTCCAGCCTGGAGAAACTGGCTTGACTCAATTTTAGCCTTCCAGGACCTGAATGGAGTCAACAGGAGAGCTGGAGAGGGACTGGGGACAAGGGATGGAGGGACAGGACACAGGGAATGGCTTCCACTGCCAGAGGGCAGGGCTGGATGGGAGATTGGGCAGGAATTGTTCCCTGGCAGGGTGGGCAGGGCCTGGCACAGGGTGCCCAGAGCAGCTGTGGCTGCCCCTGGATCCCTGGCAGTGCCCAAGGCCAGGTTGGACATCGGGGCTGGAGCAGCCTGGGACAGTGGGAGGTGTCCCTGCCCATGGCAGGGGTGGGAATGGATGGGATTTAAGGTCCCTTCCCACCCAAACCATTCCATGATTCCATGATTCAGTAGGTCATTCCAATAAAACATTCCCTAAGGCAAAACCTTTCCTGGCTGGAGTTTGAGTCCTTGTGCAGGGCTGGAATTTTTCCCTCCCAGAGCAGTTTCCATCACTGAGCTGCATTGGGAAATCCCTGTGAGCTGAGAAAAGCTGTGCAGCCTCACTGTCAGCCCTGAACAGCACAATCCCTCCTTTTCCCTTCCAAACCAGGGAGGTCATGTTGCTGAGAGTCACAAAAATGAAGCTTTCTCGAGTCAGCAGCTTTGTCTGATCTGTCGAAAATGTCACCACTTGCTTGTAAATATTCCAAAAACCACAAGCCTCTGCTTCCAAAGCCAATTATGGGTGGCTGACTGACAGTAAAGCCCCTACTTAGCACACCTGGCCACTTAAAAGCAACAAAGCAAATGGTTTGGGACATCACAAACCTCCAAATGCCCACAAAACAACCCAAATTATTCTGATTAGGCATAAAATTTTATCCTAGCACAAGGCCCCTGATTGTGACCCAAATGGGATGTTATTGTTCCAGCAGCAAATTCAAAACGCAAACACAGCACAAAGGCATTTTGCAACAGGCACATAAAAATGATAGTGATGTAGTTTTGTGGCATTTCCACCTAACAGTGACAGTGCTCCTGATTCCAGTTCAAAACAAAGCAAAAATCAAAGTTTTTTTTTGGCACGGAGCAGATTTATGAGCACGGTCAGAGACAGTTCTGTCAGAATTACAGCTAAATCTGAGACTGAGGGTGTAAAACTCCTTCAGTAAAATAAAAGAGTGACATTTTAGAGGAGACAGAGGGAGGAAATGGAGTAAATAAAGATTTAATGATCCCAGAGGTCTCCCTGGGTGTGAGGCTGACTGATGCTCCCAGGCACAGGGTGGGATCTTGGGGTGTCTGTGCAGGGCCATGAGTTGGGGTCTGTGATCCCTGTGGATCCAGCTCAGGATATTCCACGATTCCATGATTATTGTGTTGCTAAAGACATTAATTCTTGTTCNGGGATTTTGGGGTGTCTGTGCAGGGCCATGAGTTGGGGTCCGTGATCCCTGTGGATCCAGCTCAGGATTTTCCACGATTCCATGATTCTTGTGTTGCTAAAGGCATTAATTCTTGTTTACTTAGATATTCCCAAGTGACTTTGAGCCTCCAGGAGCTCAAAGGATCAGCACAAGGATCTGCAGAGAAGATCCCAAAAGAGGCTGGATCCCCTATTCCCAAAGGAAAAGGGTCAGGTGCTGGGCTGAACCTTTAAAGAGAGATGCAGAGCTTGGCAACATTTTGGAGATTGGGCAGGAATTGTTCCCTGGGAGGGTGGGCAGGCCCTGGCACAGGGTGCCCAGAGCAGCTGTGGCTGCCCCTGGATCCCTGGCAGTGCCCAAGGCCAGGTTGGACATTGGGGCTTGGAGCAGCCTGGGACAGTGGGAGGTGTCCCTGCCATGGCAGGGGTGGCACTGGATGGACTTTAAGGTCCCTTCCCACCCAAACCATTCTGATATTCCATGATTCATTAACACTTCATTAAGTGTCTTTCCAGAACTGAGGAAAGGCTGGAGTGTCCTGCACACATTGATGGGATTCCCCTGCAATCCAGCAGGAATGAACTGCCCAAACTCCACATTTGGGGAACATCTCTGTGGTGTCAGCAGAAGTTCTGTGGGCTGAACACAGAGAACCTGCAGGAACAGAGGAAGGGGGGGCAGCTCTTCCCGATGGAAAACATGGAATAAAACCATAAGGAGAGGTGGGAATGCCTGAAGGAAGAAGGTTCCTTGAGCCAGGTGCTGCCACAGCCCTCTCGGAAGGTGGGCCTCTGGTGTCCCCCTGCTGCTCCTCTGGTGGGAACGGTGGGAGGGGGGAAAGGAGGGATCTGAAGGACTCTGACTGATGGAAAAAGGGAGAAAACCCCACAAATATCACCTGGGCAAGAGTTCAGCCCGAGGGCAGGGAGGGAAAGGTGAATTGGGGGTTCTTTGCTCTGGAAAGGGGGGTTTGGGCCCTCAGGAGATTGAGGAGCTACAAGAGGGGACATTCCTGACCTGCCCAGGAGAGGAGGGCAGGAGGGGTGGGGAGCCCTGTGAGCCCCATCCCCGGGGGGCAGGCAGCGGGTGGGGGGTCCGGGCTGTGTTTGGGGTGGGCTTTGGGGGCTGTGGATCCCTCAGGAGCGTTGGGATCCCCGGGCAGCCCCCCAGGACAAAGAGCAGAGCAGGGAAGGGGCTCCCAGGGCTCTCCAGGGCTCTCCCTGAGCCTGAGCAAAGCTCTGGTGTCAAACAGATCCTCCAGGGGCTGATCCAAACCTCCCCCCACACCGGGACAGCCTCATCCCGTGCTCTGAGCACACTCAGAGCAGGGAATTACACATGCAAGGCTGTA
>VWYP01027938.1:1928-14514 GCA_013400435.1 Pycnonotus jocosus | reverse complement strand
GAGAAGCCATTCCCCCTTCTCCTACCATTCTCATTCCCTCCAGAATAATTTATCTCTCCTTTATGGGCACCCAGTAAAAGACCTTGGCCAGCCAGAGGAATTAACACCCAGAGCAGCACTGAGGAGACATTTTTCCCTTTTTGAGAGCCCATCTTGGCAGGAATTGCCCTTCCTGCTGCCGTGTGTGCTAAAGGAGCTGGACAGGAAACTCTGGCAGAGCCCTAAATTGGTCCCAGGTTTTTCAATTTCCTCCCTGGTGTTTGGCTGGGAGGCTGTTCCAGCAGCATGGCCTGGACAGGGAGAGCTGGGATGTTCTCTGTCCACGTTCCACACGGATTCCCAGCCGTGCCAGGGAGCCTGACGTGTTCAGTCCTCCCAGCCTGGCTTCTCTGCAGCTGCTCAGGGCGTCCATTCCGTGCTGTGATGTTAAACACACCCTCCAAACACAGGGATTGGCCACCAAAATTCTCCCAAATCCACCAGGAGCAGCCAGGTGTGCTAAGGGAAGTCCTGGCTTTGAGTGCACAGCTGCCAGTTTGGTTAAGAACCAAAAATGAGTGGATTCTGTGGGGGGAGCTGGGCCGTGGACACTGAGCTCTCCTTCTTCAGTGGAATTGAGAATTGGGATATTTTTAGGCAGCTGTGTTGTAACCAAGCCCTGTGGGAGCCCTCAGAGTCACCCTCATGTGACAGCTCCCCACCAACAGCAGCAGGAGCTGGAGC
The DNA here is from genome assembly GCA_013400435.1 of Pycnonotus jocosus. Classification (NCBI taxonomy): domain Eukaryota; kingdom Metazoa; phylum Chordata; class Aves; order Passeriformes; family Pycnonotidae; genus Pycnonotus; species Pycnonotus jocosus. The sequence goes on along the minus strand of VWYP01027938.1, from coordinate 13,791 downwards.
TGCTGCAGAGATCCAGAGGATCCCATGGAGCTGCTGCAGGGCTGGAGCCAGGCTGGGAGAGCTGGGAATGTTCCCCTGGAGAGGAGAAGGCTCCAGGGAGAGCTCAGAGCCCCTGGCAGGGCCTGAAGGGGCTCCAGGAGAGCTGGAGAGGGACTGGGGACAAGGGCTGGAGGGACAGGACACAGGGAATGGATGGGAGATTGGGAATTGGGAATTCCTGCCTGGGATGGAATTCCCGGAGAAGCTGTGGGTACTCCCAGAGCCACCTGGATCTATCCAGTGCCTCTTTGGCAGAGACAAGGGGCCATTTGTGTTTTCCATCCTCTGGCTCCGCCTTGGATTCTCCTGGAGCTGCCTGTGCAGATCAGCTCCTGGGTGAGCTGGAATCAGCCCTCAGTCACTGGAGAGGACACATCTGTCACTGCACTGTGTGTCCTGCACGGCTCCTGTGCCTCCCACAACCCTGGAAACCTTGGTTTGGGTTTTAGGGGACCCTAAAGCCCACCCCATTCTGTGGGTGTGCACCCCACACCCGAGCAAGTGTGATCCATACAGGGAAAAGTTTGAGACTCAGCCCTTGGATTTCTTCCAAGGTAAAAGATCCAGAAACTTCTTTGCTGTCCTGTCAGTGATTGGCTCAGGGCCAGCACAGAGCATTGATGTAACTCCAAGCCTCTTACCTGTTTCATTGGGTTAACAGCCCACCTGGAACATGAAGTATTTAAGGAAAGGCACAAAGTGGGGTGTTTTCTCAGGGTGCCAGAGGTTTCTCTGACACCTGTGCTCAGTTTTCTTTTTGTTCCTGTAATGTTTATTATTTTTCATGTATTAAACCTTTTGCTTTTCCAAAACACACCCGAACAGCTAATTATTTTAAGCCAGTCTGAAAGTGCAGAGATTGATACATTTTCACCGGGCTGATAACACTCTGGTGTTTAATCATATCCATTTAATTATATCCATTCCGCCCCTGCCGTGGGCAGGGACACCTCCCACCATCCCAGGCTGCTCCAAACCCCATCCACCCTACCCTTGGACACTGCCAGGGATCCGTGGGCAGCCCATTTCTCTTCCATTCACCTGCCCAATTCCTGCTGCTCTCCTTTCTGCCCAGGCTCCATCCCAAGAACTGCCTGGGCGTGCGGCAGTTTGCCGAGACCATGATGTGCACGGTGCTCTACGACGCCGCCAACAGCTTCATCCACCAGCACTTCGTGGAGGTCTCCATGTCCGAGGAGTTCCTGGCCCTGCCCTTCGAGGACGTCCTGGAGCTCGTTTCCAGGGATGAGCTCAACGTGAAATCCGAGGAGCAGGTGGGTGGCCCTGGAGGGTTTGACCTTGAGGGGTTTCTTGCTGCTTGGGATGGGGTGGGAATGGGAATTGTCCTGTAATTGGAGTGAAGATGAGATGTCCTGGCACAGTGATGGTTTCCTGTGCCTACTCCAGACTGATTTGTTCCTAAAGAAACAGAATGCAGGGGTTTTTTGGGATCACAGAATCGTTGGGGTTGGAAAAGCCCTCAGAGATCATCAAATCCAGCACTTCTCCCAGCACTGCCAGGGCCACCCCTGACCAATGTCCCCAAGTGTCACATCCACATGGCTTTCAAATCCCTCCAGGGGTGGGGACTCCACCACTGCCCTGGGCAGCTGGGCCAGGGCTGGAGAGCCCTTTCCATGAAGGAATTTTTCCAAATTTCCACCTAAACATCTGCTGGGACAACACGAGGCTGTTTGAATCAAATCCTCTCAATTTGAATCAAATCCCCTTTCTCATTAATCTCTGGGAATGAGGGTGTCCCAGGCCAGGCTGGACAGTGCTTGGAGCACCCTGGGACAGTGGAAGGTGTCCCTGCCATGCCAGGGGTGGCATGAGGTGATCTTTAAGGTCCCAGCCCTTCCGATGAAGGAATTTTTCCAGATTCCAGCCTAAACCTCTGCTGGGACAGCTTGAGGCTGTTTCCTCTCCTCTTGTCCCTTGTTCCCCTGGAGAAGAGCTGGAATCCCACCTGGAGAAGAGCTGGAATCCCACCTGGCTGGGAGTTTTTGGGAGTGAGAAGAGTCCAGGGTGTTTGCACAGCTTTGGGAATCCCGTGTGGGCTGACAGTGAGCAGGGCAAACAGAGCCCGTCCTTGAGCCTGGCAATCTGTGCTGCTGTTCCCGAGGAGGTGACAAAGGCAGGGCACAGCTCCAGCTTCTCCTTGTAGGGTAAAAATGTGCTGCTTTAATCAGGCTGAGAGAGGGAGGGGATCCCGCCTCACATTCCAGCCACATTCCTGGATCATGCCGAGAATTCCTCCCTCTGTTTTTCCCAGAGCAGGTGGCATCCAAAGAGGACATTTCCCTGTGCCCTGGCACGTGCCAGCCCCTCTCTTCAGAAATTCCAGTAGGGTGGAAGAAAGCTGGGATTTTAAGGTTGGGATTAGGGTTTTTAATCCCTGTGGTGCTGTTGGAGAAGCATTTTTGCACTGGAAAGTTTGGGAATTGTGTTGGGACAGACTCCAGATGCCACTGTGCAAGAAAGAGTTGATGCTTTTGTTCTGGTCTGTCTAAAAGGCTGCAGTAATTTTAATGGGGAGTCCTGTGAACTCAGGAATGTGTGTCCCAAATTAAACTGGGACCAGGAACCTTTTGTAGCTGGAGCCATCCAGTGGGGGCTTCAGAGAGGTCTGTCCCTTCCAGAGGCTGGGATGGAGCCTGAAGGGACCAGCTCAGCTCCAGAGATCTCCTCACTCATCTGTAGTGATCCAGAGAGAACAGATGGATCCCTGACATCAAACCCGACTCCTGGTTTCTCATGGAGCAGCGCCATTCCCAGTCTTCTTTCCCAGTTTGCAGATTTCTGTCACTAAATAAACACAGCTTCAAGTTCTGTGCCACCTCCTCTGCCAAAATCCTCCTTGCAGCTCCCTCATCTCCCTGCAAACTTTGGTGCTGAATGAATCCCTCAGGACAGGAGATTGGGATTGTCAGAGGCAGGGAAAGAAACCTGAATGAAGAGAGCTGGAGAGGAGAAGGCTGCAGGGAGAGCTCAGAGCCCCTGGCAGGGCCTGAAGGGGCTCCAGGAGAGCTGGAGAGGGACTGGGGACAAGGGATGGAGGGACAGGACACAGGGAATGGATGGGAGATTGGGAATTGGGAATTCCTGCCTGGGCTGGAATTCCCAGAGCAGCTGGGGGTGCCCCTGGATCCCTGGCAGTGCCCAAGGCCAGGTTGGACACTTGGATCACCCTGGGACAGTGGAAGGTGTCCCTGCCATGGCAAGGGGTGGAACTGGATGAGTCCCAAACCATTCCAAGATTTCATTTCCTTCCCACCCCCTTTCACAACCCCCCCAAACTCCAACTTGCTGTCCCCTGGCAGGTGTTTGAAGCTGCCTTGGCCTGGATCCGCTACGACAGGGAGCAGAGGGAATCCTTCCTGCCCGAGCTGCTGTCCAAGATCCGCCTGCCCCTGTGCCGGCCGCAGTTCCTGACGGATCGCGTGCAGCAGGACGACCTGGTGCGCTGCTGCCACAAGTGCAGGTGAGGTGTTACAAAACCCTTCCTGCTGCCCTGGGGGGCTCCCAGACCCTGGCTGGGACCCCAGGAAAGCATCACCTTTGACCTTGGTCCATGGGGAAAGCTTCCAACACTCAGAGATGAACTAAAACCAACAAAAATGTGGAATAGGTGGAAATTTAGCTTGTCACAGGTGAAAATTTGTAGTTTTGGGGTTTTTAGAATGGAGGTGGGTGAGAGCAAGGTGGAGGATTTTGGGTGGTCCCTTGGGTTCTTCTCCTTGGACTCCATCTCTTGCCGTGACCGTGGCACAGAGACATTGGCAGATGGAGAAATCGCGTGTCCAGAATCGATTATTGGCACAAAACTGTCAATATGGCACGGTTTAAGAGTTAATTGGGCAGGAAACCTTTAAAAGACCTTGAGCACCCACACAAACCTGTCAATATGGCACGGTTTAAGAGTTAATTGGGCAGGAAACCTTTAAAAGACCTTGAGCACCCTTTGTCTGGGGCTCTTGGCAGCGTTTTCCAGTGCGTTAAGCCCGGTGTTGGCAGCAAATCTTGAGATAAAAAATTGAATAAACATCTTAAAAGACCAAAGCTGCAAGTCCCACTCATATTTTAAACTCTGGTACGGGACATTGTAAGGAAAAATCTCCTAATTAGGGGATTCCCAGATTATCAAATCCAATAGTGAGGCTTGGCCACAGGCTCAGCAAAGCTGGGCAAAGTCACATCTTTCAGCTCTCCTGTCTTTAACGGTTCCCTGGTTGGATTTCAGGGATCTGGTGGACGAAGCCAAGGATTATCACCTGATGCCGGAGCGGCGGCCGCACCTGCCGGCGTTCAAGACGCGGCCGCGGTGCTGCACGTCCATCGCCGGGCTGATCTACGCCGTGGGGGGACTCAACTCAGCAGGTACCTTGCAGTGCAAAGACCACCAGGGGCTGCCTGGGGTGATGGGATGCTGGGATTCCCTCCTGTGGAAGCGTGGAGCGGTTTCTGCTCCTCCTCCACGCGGCGCTTTGACCCTTGCGGTGAAACCCTCAGGGTGGTTGTGCCCGTAGTTTAACATCTCCCACCTAAAATCCTGTCCAGGTGAGGTTTATTTAGGATGTGCTCCTCAAGACTTTGAGGATGGTGTCCTTGCCTGGAGCCCCAAGCAGGACTCGCAGGGATCTCCACAATGTTGTGGGATCACAACACTTTGACACGAGCCTCGCCATGGTGTAAAAAGGGAACAGAAAGTGACCAAGGGAAAACCTTCTGTGGAGGAGAGAAGCAGCAGCACCACAGATGGAATTGCAGGTCTCTGCTGCCCCTTGGAGGACAGTGGAGGTGGCACTTCCACAGAGGGAACTTGGAGAGCACGGGAGAGCTTGGAAACGTTCCCCGGGTCTTTCTGAGTGTGGGAACAATGGGAATTGTTCAGAGCAGGATCTCTGTGGGTGAGCAGGGATATGTGGCTGGGAAATGTCTCTGTGGGAGCAGGAAGGCTGGAATGGGAGAGCCCAGGACAGGACAGAGAATCCCAGAATGGTCTGGGTTGGAAGGAGCCTTAAGGATCATCCCATCCCACCCCCTGCCATGGGCAGGGACACCTTCCACTGTCCCAGGCTGCTCCAAGCCCTGTCCAACCTGGCCTTGGACACTGCCAGGGATCCAGAGGCAGCCACAGCTTCTCTGGGAATCCATTCCAGGTCTTCACCACCCTCCCAGGGAAGAATTTCTCACCCCAACCCAAGCACAACACTTTTCACTTGGCCTCATTGAATCTCACAAGATTCCCATTCCCTTTTTCACCCAGATATTCCCCCAAAGAAAACCAACCAAACCCCCTCATACCAACCCCACCTTACCCCTCCACGCCCCCCTCCTCACCCTCCCAGAGCTCCACCACCTCTCCCTCTTTTAACGTGAGTAGCAAATTTCTACGCAGGCGACTCCCTGAACGTGGTGGAGGCGTTCGACCCCGTTGCCAACCGCTGGGAGCGGTGCCAGCCCATGGGCACGGCGCGCAGCCGCGTCGGCGTGGCCGTGCTCAACGGGCTGCTCTACGCCATCGGCGGCTACGACGGCCAGCTCCGCCTCAGCACCGTGGAGGTCTACGACCCCGAGACGGACTCCTGGTCCAAAGTGGAGAGCATGAACAGTAAGAGGAGGTACAGCAGCTCGCTGGGAAGAGATTTGTGGGGAAGCAAGGGAAAAGCGAGGTTGGGGAGGGTGGTGGGATGTGCTGGAATGGTTTGCGCGGGGAGGTGGTGGAGTCACCGTCGCTGGATGTGTTTGAAGAAAGGCTGGATGTGGCATGGTCTAGTTGAGGTGTTAGGATTGGGTTGAACTCGATCTTGAAGGTGGTACCATGATCTGGTTGAGGTGTTAGAGCTGGGTTGGACTCAATGATCTTGAGAGTGGTGCCATGATCTGGTTGAGGTGTCAGGATTGGGTTGCACTCCATGATCTTGAAGGTGGTGCCATGATCTGGTTGAGGTGTTGGGGCTGGGTTGGACTCAATGATCTTGAGAGTGGTGCCATGATCTGGTTGAGGTGTTAGGATTGGGTTGAACTCAATCTTGAGGGTGGTGCCATGATCTGGTTGAGGTGTTAGAGCTGGGTTGGACTCAATGATCTTGAAAGTGGTGCCATGATCTGGTTGAGGTGTCAGGATTGGGTTGGACTCCATGATCCTGAAGGTCTCTTCCAGCCTGGTGATTCTGTGATTCTCTGTTGTTTTAGCAGGGGGTGTGTGAGGGTAAAAATGGGGAAGGAGGAGTGGGGCGGTGTGGAGGCAGCTGGGATGTCCTTGGTTGGTTTCTGGTACATCCAAAGTGGGGGTCAGGCTCTGCTCCCTGCGAACAGTGGAAATGTCCCCAAGCTGTGCCAGGGGAGTTCAGGCTGGATACAGGGAGAATTCCTCCTGGAAAAAGTTGTCCAGCCCTGGCCAGGCTGTCAGTGGAGGGTGTACATGCCCCTCACCAGGTTTCTCTGGAGCTCCCTCAGCCACTCCTGGTGCTCCAGCCCCTTCCCCATCTCCATTCCCTTCTCTGGACACACTCCACCCCCTCAATGTCTGTTTTTGTTGTGAGGGGCCCAAATCCAAGCCCAGGATTCGAGGTGCTCCTGCCATGAGCACCTTTCCCCTCTGTGAGCTCAGAGTTCAGGTGCAACTGAGCAGCTTGGAGGTTTGTTGGGATGACACAGGCACGGTGTCACAGCGTCACAGCGTTGGGGACAGGGTGGCAGCACCTCCAGCCCCCTCACAGGGTCCTGCTGTTCCTTGCAGTGCCATGGGAACGGTGGTGCTGGACGGGCAGATCTACGTTTGTGGTGGATACGATGGCAACTCATCCCTCAACTCGGTGGAGTCCTACTCTCCAGAAACGAACAAGTAAGAGCCCTTGGTGTGCCACAGCTTTGCCAGGAGTTTCCCCTCCGGTGTTCCGTGTCCTGGTGTTGTGACAGGTAGAGGAATTATAAAAGATTATAAAATTATGAAAGAAAGGCCTTATAAAATCAGGCCTGCTGTATTAAATTAATATTTCTTCGAAGTGCAGCTAACTTTAGGTTCACATATGAAGGTGTTTTGAGAATGAGAAGTTTCTTTAACACAACAATCTATTCTGAGGGTGAAAAATAAGTGCCCCTGTTGGATTTGTCCCATGAGAATCAGTAAAGAAAATACGTAAACAATCTGAGAATAGATAGATTTGATGGACAAGAAAAATACCTCTGACTAATCAACAGAATAAAACAAGAAAGCTGTTAACCAATTAGAGGTTGCCCTCAAGGTTTGTAAAAGCTGTCTAAAAGACAACATGTGGCCACAATAAAGAGCTTTCTGAAGATTTCGCTGTGCTATGTCCACCCTAACAACAACATCCTGGCACCGCTGGGAATATCTGGGCTGTGAGAATGGTTGGGATGAGGAGTGGGGAGAGGAGAGATGGTGGAATCCATCGTGGGATACTCTGTGCTAAGCTGTCCCCTCTCCCTGCCAGGTGGACAGCAGTGACCCCCATGAGCTCCAACCGCAGCGCTGCCGGCGTCACCGTGTTCGAGGGCCGCATCTACGTGTCAGGAGGGCACGACGGGCTCCAGATCTTCAACAGCGTAAGGCCCTGGGCAGGGCTCATCCCCTGCACCTGAGCACGGGGCAGGGCTCATCCCCTGCACCTCAGCACGGGGCAGGGCTCATCCCCTGCACCTCAGCACGGGGCAGGGCTCATCCCCTGCACCTCAGCACGAGGCAGGGCTCACCCCCTGCACCTCAGCACGGGGCTGGAAGGCTCCTTGTCCTTCTCCTGGGCATCCAAACAACCCCAAGTGGTTGTGCCATCGTATTCTGACACTTCCACCCGTAACAGAAAAGCCTGAGGTGGGACAGGAGTGGCTCATTTATGCACTCTGGGCTGTGGAGATATTCTGAGGGCTGGGAGGGTAGAGAAGGCTCCAGGGAGAGCTCAGAGCCCCTTCCAAGGCCTAAAGCAGCTCCAGGAGAGCTGAAGAGGGACTAGGGGCAAGGAATGAAGGGACAGGACACAGAGAATGACTTTAATCTGAAAGAGGGGAGATTCTGTCCTCCTTAACCCTGTCTCCATTCCCTCAGGTGGAATACTACAACCCTCACACCTCCAGCTGGCACGCCGTGCCTCCCATGCTGAACAAGCGGTGCCGGCACGGCGCGGCGGCCCTGGGCAGCCGAATGTTCGTGTGCGGCGGCTACGACGGCTCCGGCTTCCTGAGCGCCGCCGAGCTCTACAGCTCCTCGGGCCAGCAGTGGCAGCACGTGGCGCCCATGAACAGCCGGCGCAGCCGCGTGTCGCTGGTGGCCAGCTGCGGCCGCCTCTACGCCGTGGGCGGCTACGACGGACAGTCCAACCTCAGCTCGGTGGAGATGTACGACCCCGAGAGCGAGCGCTGGACGTTCATGGCGCCCATGGTGTGCCACGAGGGCGGCGTGGGCGTGGGCTGCGTGCCGCTGCTCACCATCTGATTTGCGTCGTCTCGTCCGCGGCGAGCGTGCCAGGATTTCCAGGTGCTCCGTGCGAACAGAGTCATCCCCAGCTGGTGAGGGGGGTTTTTTTTTTTGGGGGGGGGCTGAAGGATGGTGGGGTGATGATGTGCGAGCAAAGAGCCTTCAGAGCCGAAGCCAAGCCGGATCCATCCGTTGATCCATCCATCCCTCGTCGGTTTTCCTGCGGTTGCACCTTTGGGAAGCGCCGTTGCGGGCTGGGGGAGGGGGCCAGGCTTCCTTGGGACATAAAAACGGACTTGGAAAATCCATCTGCGCCTTTCTGGGAGCAGCAAAACCACCTGAGCACCCCCCTCCTTCACCCAGCAGCGATTTGGGGGGTCCTGGTCGCACAGTGGGGGTCTCCAAACGGGACAAACACGGCGCCGTCGCTTCCAGGAGCTGCTTACACAAGACACCCCCAACTTCTCGTGCTTTCCTCAGCTCGATGTGGAAAACTTCCCCCACAAGAGCCACAGGATGGAGAAACCAGGAGAAGTTCCGTTAAACCAGGACGGCTTGGGCAAGCTCTGGAGAAGGGTGGATGGAAACGACCCCAGGCAACAGCCTGAGGGTTTCGAAATGGGGAATAGATGATCAGGATGTCCTTTAAATTAATTATCAAGGTGTTTTCCAAGCCTAAGAGGCAGCTGGAGCAGAAAGGGCTGGGATATTTTAGGAGAGGTGAGGAAAAGAACGTCGCAAGCTTGTCGTGCTCTGCTGGGAAAGGTCTTTGCCACGGGTTTTGTGCCAGGAAACTTTGGAATGCTGGCAGAGCCAAAGAGCTGCCTGGCAGCATCTTCCCTGCATCAGCCCCTCGGCCCCCTGTCCTGCATGATCCGTGATCCCTGCGGAGCTCTCCGTGCCCGGCTCTCCCCGTGCCACCCTGGGCACTGCCATACCTCCTCCAGCAGGAACAGGATCCGAGCCCAGCTGCCAGGGATTTGGGATTTCTCCTCCATCCCAGTGCTGGGAGGAGCGGGATGTGCCCCCCCAGCCCCGCTCCTGGTGTCTGTTCCTGCTCCAGCGCCCCTGGGATTGACTCTGGCTGTACATGTGGATGTCTATATCGGGGTACTGTGTATATTTTAGGGTCTCTAATGAGCATATCTGGTTATTAATGTGATCTGTCAGTACATATCCACTCCTCCCACATCTATCCACTGCTGGCTTCCCAGCAATGGGAATCCTTTGGACTTTTCTGTGCTGCTCAGACTTTAAAAAGGAAAAAAAAAAAAAGAAAAAAAAAGAAAAAAACACGAACACTTGGATCAGAATGAAGTTGTTGCCCTCTTGTTGTGGCATCTTCTCCTCTCCAGGACCCCTCACAATGGGCAGAGGAGGCTCTGTGAGCTGCTCTCCTGCTGTTCCATTATCCCTTCTCCCTCCCACCATCTCCCACCTGGGGCTTGTGTCCATAAGAATGGGAATATTGGAACAAATTCCATTGGAAAAGCAGCAGCTCCCCTGACCCCAGGGCTGCCCTGGGCTTCCCAAGCGCTGCTCCCAGGCACGGGGATCCCGGGAGTGTTCCTGGCATTCCTTCCCCAGGGATTGCTTTGGTGGACGAAAGGAGAACTCCTGGCTCCAAAGGAGACAGGAAATCACTGAATTTTGGGGAAACGAGACCAAACCGGGAGAGCAGGATCCACCCAGTGCAGTCCTCGGTAAACCCTGCATTCTTGAATCCAGGGAAAACCTGGGCGTGGGGTGTTCGGGCTGGATCCGAGCCCCAAACTCGTGTAAAGAAACTGGGAGAGGAGCGGGAGGGGGCTCGCGGTTGTTCTCTCCCAGGGAAAAGGGGCCACGGCGAGGGGAGAATCGGCCCTGCCGAGCTCCAGCATCTCCAGCAGCTCCAGGCTCGCTCCCCACCCCGCGGCACCGGGCCAAGGCAAACAGCGGCAACCCGATCCGTTCCCCCGGCACGGGGGCCGCTGTGGGTCCCGGAGCCGGAGCCGGGGGGCCCCGGAGCCCAGCCCGAGGCTCATTCCCGGCCATGGCGCTGCTGCTGGGGGCCGCGCTGCTGCTGCTGCTGCTGGCGAGCGCTGCCCCGGCCCCGGCCATGCCCCCGGCCGTGCCCGCACCCCGGGAGCTGGCACGGTCCGTGCTGGAGACGCACGGGCAGGAGCTGCGGCTGCTGCGGCTGCTGGGAGTCGCCAGGACGGTAGGAAAAATAATAAAAAAGGGGGGAAGGTAGGAGGGGGTGATCCCAGCTCCGGCAGCCCCACTGAGGGTTTTCTCTCCCGGCAGAGCTTCGATTGGGGGACGCACTTCAGCATCAACTTCACGGCCCGGCAGCCGCCCTGCCCCAAGCTCGCCCCGGATCCCCGAGGCTGCCGGGGCCGCCCGGGCAGGGTGAGCCCGCTGGGACCCCCAAACCCCGGCCACGGGGGGCTCCCCGGGGTGCTGAGGCCGCTGTGTCCGCAGGTGCAGCGCTGCTCGGCCCAGGTGTCCGTGTTCACCTTCCTGCCCGACGTGCCGCTGTCGATGGTGGAGTGCGGCCGGGAGCCGGTGAGGGGCTCCGGGAGCCCGGCCTGGGGCTGGCACTCGTGTCCCCCTCATTTCGGGGGGTTTTTTGGGGGCTCTGGAGTGAAAGCTCCCTTTATTTGTCCCCGCAGCAGCCCGGTGACAGCGCCCAGCCCCGCTCCCCCGGCGCCAACCCAGGTCACTCATCCTCATCTTCATCATCCTCATCATCATCCTCATCCTCGGGACCCTCCCCGCGGCCTCGCCCCCCTCCCAGCGCGTCCCTGCAGGGACCACCGCGCCGCCCCCTGTCCCCAATGGGGCTGCAATAAAGAGATTTGGGGCTCGGAGCGTGTCCGTGTGTGGGGCTGACGGTTTGGGGGGCACCCTGGGGCTTGGGCAACAGCCATGGGGCAAGGTCGGGGTTGAGCAACCCCGCGGGCAACGAGGGCTCCTGGCCCCCAAACCCATCCCCCCGAGCCCAGCCAAGGGTGGGGGGACCCCGAGGGGTTCAGATGTCCCCCCCCATCCACGGGGACACAGCGGGACCCCCTCGTTCCGCGTGTCCCCCCCCCGAACAGCGGTCACTCTGCGGGTTGGGGCCGGGCGTTTCCCAAGGGTGTGGGGCGGGTCCCCAAGCTCCCGTGGGGGATAAAAGGGACGCGGGGGGTGACCCTGGGGACAGGCAGCGATGCCGAGCTGGTGGCTGTTGGTGCTGGCGGTGCTGGGGGGGGCCTGCGCCCTCCCCGCCCCGGCGCCCCTCGCCTACACCCAGGCGCTGGCCCAAGCCGTGGATTCCTATAACCAACGGCCCGAGGTGCAGAACGCCTTCAGGCTGCTCAGCGCAGAGCCCGAGCCCGCCCCGGTGAGTACCCCCCAAACCGG
>VWYP01027937.1:13669-37307 GCA_013400435.1 Pycnonotus jocosus | reverse complement strand
GGGAGGACCTGGGTCAGGGTTAGGAGGGCCAGGAGCAGCTGCTGTGCAAACTCTCTGGGATTTTCCCCTTTTTTCCTGTTACAAAAACCACCTCTCAGGAGTTTTTCCCACCACCCTTCCTCTGCACAAGCAGGAACTCCCCTGAGGGTGTCCAACTTTCCAGCCCTGCTTTCCAGGGGATTTCTCCCCTTTTCCCCAAGCCTCCCCTCCCTGCCCGTGCAGCTGTGGAGCAGGGATGGTGCAGGGCCAGCTCTCCCCTGTCTCAGCAGCAATAAAGCTGTCGGCAGCGGCGCGGGCCGGGCAGCCCCGGGCTGGGGATGCGATTTGGGAGGCAGAGCTTCCCCTCCATCCCTCCATCACCGCCCTGCCGTGTGCCAGGAGACGAAGCTGGCCCTGGTCCCACCAGGGGAGCAGTGAGAGTCGGCCAAGACGTCTGCTGAGGAGGAAGGGGCTGTCTGTGAACACCCAGGGCAGCCCTGCACAGACCATGCAGCTTCCCAACCACATTCCCAAAGCCAGGAGCAGGCAGCCTGAGAGCTGGCTGGGTCTCCATCAGGAAGAGAAACCCTAAGGACCATCAGCTCTGCAGCAATTCACGTGCCAGAGACATTTTTGCCCCTTCCCAACAGATTCTTGCATGGAGAAACTGAGGCAGGAGCTCCAGAATCTCACCAGCAGAATCCCTGAGTCCCACAGAAGGGAGGGACTGAAAAAATGAGGAATGAGGACTAAAGGAATGAGGAATTTCCATCCTGCCAAAAAGCCAAACGTTTCTGACTGTGGGGGTCATCTTTAAATGGAGAAGTTTGGAATTTCACCTTCAGAGAAATATTCACGAGAGGATAGGGATAGGGATGGGGACAGGAGAGGATAAAGATGGGGATGGGGATAGGGTGGTTGGTGATGCTCTGCAGCAATTCACGTGCCAGAGACATTTATGCCCCTTCCCAACAGATTCTTGCATGGGGAAACTGAGGCAGGAGCTCCAGAATCTCACCAGCAGAATCCCTCAGTCCCACAGAGGGTGCTAAAGAAATGAGGAATTTCCATCCTGACAAAAGTCAAACGTTCCTGACTGTTGGAGTCATCTTTAAATAGAGAAGTTTGGAATTTCACCCTCACAGAAATATTCAAGAGAAGATAGGGACAGGGACAGGGACAGGGATGGGGACAGGGATGGGGACAGGGATGGGGATNGGAGAGGATAAAGATGGGGATGGGGATAGGGTGGTTGGTGATGCTCTGCAGCAATTCACGTGCCACAGACATTTTCTCCCCTTCCCAACAGATCCTTGCATGGGGAAACTGAGGCAGGAGCTCCAGAATCTCACCAGCAGAATCCCTCAGTCCCACAGAGGGTGCTAAAGAAATGAGGAATTTCCATCCTGACAAAAGTCAAACGTTCCTGACTGTTGGAGTCATCTTTAAATAGAGAAGTTTGGAATTTCACCTTCAGAGAAATATTCACGAGAGGATAGGGATAGGGATGGGGACAGGGATGGGGATAGGGAGAGGATAAGGATGGAGATATGGATAGGGTGGCTGGTGATGCTCTGCAGCAATTCACGTGCCACAGACATTTTCTCCCCTTCCCAACAGATCCTTGCATGGGGAAACTGAGGCAGGAGGTCCACAGCCTCACCAGCAGAATCCCTCAGGCCCACAGAGGGTGCTAAAGAAATGAGGAATTTCCATCCTGCCAAAAAGTCAAACGTTCCTGACCGTCGGAGTCATCTTTAAATGGAGAAGTTTGGAATTTCACCTTCAGAGAAATATTCAAGAGAGGAGAAATTTCCTCTTGCCTTTACAAGTCAAACTGGATACAGGAGAGGAATCAGGCACAGCACAAGGCCCTCCCCAAACACAGCACTCTCAGAACCCTGAAGAAGTGTTCTCTGAAGGGGTTTTCATCAAACCAAAATGTGCCGGCAAAATTCTGTCTGCTAAAACTCTGTTCAGCTGGAAAAACACCGTCTAGCTGTTCCCCTTGAAGTTATCTCTCCAGACCTCATGCAAAGCCTGATTTTTTCACTCCTTTCTGAGATGGGCTCCACTTCCCCATCTCAAGGTGCCCACAAATCATGATTTGTCTCTTTTTTTAATTTCATTTCGATTGCCTCTGGTCCTGCTCTGGGTTTGGTTCACTCTCAGCTGTCTCAGAGCTCCTCAGGCAGGTTCAGAAGCAGAAATGTGTTTTCTTGTTTGGCACTGGGGACGCTGCTGAAATCATTCAGCACGAGGAATAAAACAGCCATCAGATATCTGTGAAAATTCAGAGATAGGGAAAACTGGGATAGGGGTGGGATGGGGATGGGGATAGGGATAGGGATTATGAGGGTAGGGATAGGGATAGGGACAGGGATAGGGATTATGGGGATAGGGATAGGGACAGGGACAGAGATAGGGACATGGATAGAGATAGGGACAGTAGGGACAANGGGGATGGGGATAGGGATAGGGATTATGAGGGTAGGGATAGGGATAGGGACAGGGATAGGGACAGGGATTATGGGGATAGGGACGGGGATAGGGATTATGGGGATAGAGATAGGGACAGGGATAGGGACAGGGATAGGGATGGGACAGGGATAGGGATGGGACAGGGATTATGGGGATAGGGACAGCAATAGGGATAGAGACAGGGACAAGGATGGGACAGGGATAGGGACAGGGACAGGATAGGGATAGGGATTATGGGGATAGGGACAGGGATAGGGATAGGGACAGGGATAGGGATAGGGACAGGGATAGGGATAGGGACAGGGATAGGGATAGGGACAGGGACAGGGACAGGGAGAGGATAAAGATGAAGATAGGGATGGGGATAGGGGTAGGGACAGGGAGAGGATAAAGATGAGGATAGGAATGGGCACAGGGATGGTGTGGTTGGTGATGCTCTCAGCACAGGACTCTCCTGGGGAGCTGTAAAGGGATGGAGACAGTTCTGTGCAAGGAAGCAGCTCCTGCCATGTCCTGGGACATGAGGGCATCACCTGGGGCCTCTCTGCTCCAGCCCTTGTCTCTCAGGCCCACAGTGGGATTTTTGGAGTTGTCCTGTGCAGGGCCAGGGTTTGAGCTCCATGATCCCTGTGAGCCCCTTGCAGCTCAGGATATTCTGTGATTCTGCTCTGTGTTATTTCTGTCCATCCTGGTGCCCAGGGAATGCTGGGGTCAGGAGGAGCTCTGGCCCTTTCCAGAGGCCTTGGCAAGGGATGAAGAGGTATTTCTGTATCAGCTGGGTCACTGGAAGCTCCAGGCTGACTTTCTCGTGGGAAGAGCAGCCTTGGTCCATCCTGTGACCCCTCCTGTGTGCGTGTGACCCTGCCATCTCTGCCCCAGGGCAAACACTGGCCCTGCTGTCCATCCCCGTGGCCTTGGCATGGATGGGAGCCCTCCAAGGTGGGTTATGAGGAAGGAAGGAAGGAAGGAAGGAAGGAAGGAAGGAAGGAAGGAAGGCAGGCAGGCTCTGGCCATGCTCTGGAGGGATGTGTGTGATCTCACATTTCCCCTTGGAGGCTGGGGATGCCTGTAGGACTGAAGAGCCCAGTGAAGGCCAGAGCCCCCAGTGCAGCTGACAGCTCAGCTGGAAATGGATCCAGCCCCATCCTGCCCTGCTGTTGTTGTTGGCAGGCTGGCCAGCTTGCACTGGTCAAGAGCACAAGCACAGGAAAATTGTTCTCATCTGAACAAACAGCATCAGTGCTGCCAGCTGTTCCAGTGGCCCAGCAGAGGATTCCCAAGGCTGGCCCTGCTCCCCAGCCCAGCCTTCTGCTTGCACTGGCAGGACAGGAGGGTTTTCTCTCTCTGGGAGATGCTTTCAGGGGGTGTTTTGCTGCTCATCCTCCCTCCAGCTTCCATCCCATGAAGGAATGGGGTCAGTGTGGATGCCCTGAGCACTGCCCTCCTCTGCTCCCCTGTGACACAGGGAAGGTTCAGTGGTGGGGTTGTGCTTCCCAGAGGGTTGGAGTGGAAATTCTGCAGCCAGCTTTGCCTCGTGGGTGTGTTTGCAGCAGTTTCTTGTGCTGGCTTCACTCTGGAATGGTCAGAGTCTGTCTGTCTGTCTGTGCAGGCTCACCTGGGACTGCTGAAGGACAAAGCTCACACCAGGGAATGCCCTCTGACACCTGCCTCTCTCCAAACATGGTCACTTTTACCCTTTTCAATGTTTTTCCCCTCCAAAACCAGCCCAGCCTGTGGTTCCTGCCCTGCAGAGTCTCAGGTGTTTTGCAGAACAGCTTGGGTCACTTTTACTGCATGAAAGCAGCAGCTAAAGCATCTCCCACAGCTCAATCCATGGGTTCCTCCCTCTCCCTGCCTGGAGCTGTGGTTTCCCAGGGCTGCAGAGCAGGGCTGTGCTGGCAGCTGTGCTGTCCCCGTGTCCCCCAGCCAACCCAAACAGGCCCCAGTGACCCAGGGACATTTTTCTATTGGATTATAAAGTCATCTTCTCTCCAGAGCTGCTGCCTGCCGGGTGTGTGCTGCACAGGAATTTCTGTGCCCTGAGAAGAGGGTGGCTCTGGGGATCTGCCTGCCTGCTTGGGGAAGGGAATTTCTTCTCCCTGTGGTGGCCAGATGACAGAGCAGAGCTCTGGGGATGTCACCAGTGTGGGATGGGGTTGTCCCCACCCCTGCTCTCAGCCACGCTCAGGTTTGATGCACTGTGGGTGTTTTAATGGGAATCCTTCCCCCAAAACCCTGCCTGGCTGCAGCTCAAACCAGCCCTCACCCCCTGCTCTCACACAGCTTCGATCTGTTCCTAATTGCCAGGAAAAAACCAGCCAAACCTCACCTGCTTCCTACCACCCACAGGCAGCCCTCCAGGCCCACGGCTCCACTTCCCAGCTCTGAACTCACCTCTCATTGCTGCTCTCTCTGTGATGCATTTCCAAAGTGTCTGACCAAAATAAAACCCTCAAAAAACCTCCCTGAAGTGGGAGCTTGCAGCTCTCAGGGCGTGAAGGATGTTTGCTGCTTTAGGGCATCTCCACCTCCCTGGGCACCTCCTGGCACCAAGAGATGGAGGGGGCAAGAAAGACCCCAAAACTCCTCAAAAAGTGAATAATCTTTCCTCCTTTAGACCCCACCGTGGGTCTCTCATCAGTGCAAGGAAATGCATCTGCGTTCCTCTTTTACTGCTGGCTGCTATTTGGTGATTAAAAAACGGGGCAGCTGGGGCCACTCATTCCTGACCTGGAGGAGAGCAGGAGGCTTTTAAAAACTCTGAGTGCTGCAAGAATTATGAGGTAATTAAAAAAAAAAAAAAAAATCAGGCCAGAGCTGGGAGCACGTCAATAAAAGCAGGAGGAGCTGATGTCAGCCCCGTGCAGGATGTGGGGACTGATCCCTCTGCTCCTGGGGGTGCTCATGGTTCCCACTGGCAGAGATTTGGGAATTCAGGACACACAACAGGTCCTGGGGCTGGCTGGGCTCTGATTTCCTTGGTGCATTCAGCTGGTTTGAATCCCTCTCACAAATGTGAGACTCGGCAGTGGATGCTTTATCAAAGCAAGATGAGGAGCCACCAAGAAAGCAAAAATTGATATTTAAAGGGATGAGGGTGGGTTACAAATCACAATTCTGGGAGTTAAGAGGCCTGGTTTTAATGGGGAAGAATATTTTGCTGGCCAGGGGATCATTTGGAAATTATTTTGTTGTGGCTGGTAAATGTCAGGGGGACAACTCACATCATGGCTCTGGGACTCAGGAAAGCAGCAGATGTGGTGGAGAGGAAGGATTTATCTCCCATGGGGACAGCCCCCATCCTCTCCCCCTCTTCCAGCAGATGGACAGGTGCTCCCCATCCCTGCTGGGTTCAGATTTGGGGTAACCCCCAGGTGTGACACCTCCACTGAGCTGAGCCGTATCTGCCTCCACAGCTCTGCTGCAGCCCCCCAGGGCAGCACTGGGCTGCCAAAAACCCAGTGCAGCCACTCCTGGGAGCCTCTCCAGGGAGCAGCTGCCTCCTCCAGCAGCAGCACAGGGCAGGTTTTGGGGAGTAAAATTCCAGGATCCATCCCCATCCCACAGCCCTGCACGGATCTGGGGTGTTGAATGCCAGCAGTGCTCAGCAATTAAATTTGGTAATTAAAGCCCTGCCTTTAACAGCCCCACCAAGGCCATTCCCACCCCCACATGACCCCTCCTGTGTCCCCACTGCCCAGCAAAACCCCTTTGGGGCTCTCTGCAGAGAAGGGAAAGTTTCATCTGTCAATTCTCCAATGATCATTTCTGGCTTCATGAAGAGATTTTCCCTGTCTGGGACCCATCGGGAAGCCAAGCTGGGACTTTGCCCTTGAGAGAATCTCAGGGTTTTACCTATTTTTTTATTCAAATATAAAGCCTTCATGAGAATGGCACAGGGCAGAAATCCATCCTCACTGCTTTATTTCCTGAATATTTTCCTCCCAGCTGACGGGATCAGGTTGGTGGGTGTGGGGGTTTATTTCCCCTTTTATGAATGAACAAAACACTTTTGCAGAAAGGGAGGTGTGAGCTTGGATGTTTTCATCCTTGGATTTTAGTGTTCATTAATAAAGCCTGCAGTGCTTTTCTGTAGGCATGAGCCAAAGATTTGGGATGTAACAGCTTCCCAGTGGAAAAGAGAATTTTTTTTTCCTTTTGCAAAGCTGACATCTTGCTCCTGATAAATTCTTTTCACTTTATCTCCAGCTTTTTGTCTTGCTCTTGTAAAAAAAAAAAAAAAAAAAAAAACCAAAACAAAACAAAAACACTTCCCAGGTGTGTATTTAGATATATATTTATCATAGAAATGCCTGCTTTAAACAAATGGTGAGTTAATGACATGAAATATTTCTGCCTGGTTAAGAGAGGGAAAGTGCAGCTATTTGTCACTGCAAGGGATTTTGCTGGGAGCTCCTCTCATAGCCAGGCTGTGCCCAAATCAGGCTGTGCCCAAATCAGGCTGTGCCACCTCTCCCTGGGCACCCCAAGGCTGGGCACTGCAGGGGATGGGGGTGCCCAGAAATCAGATTCTGCTGTCCCTGCACTCAGGGCAGTCTCATCTCCACCTTGTGACGAATCCCAGCTGGTTTTCCAGCCTGAGCTGTCCAGCCACTCCTGCTGGATTATAAACTGGAACTTTTACAGGCTCTATGTGGGGTTTGTGGCTTCCTTTCCCTCTCTCTGTCTCCAAAGTCCGTGATTGTTCATAAATCATCCTCTAGCCTGAGCTGAGTCTCGCTGTTTGAAGTTTAACCAGATTATTTTTTTGCTGATAAGCCAGACTTTGAATTCTTCCCAAGATCACGGGTTGGGGCTTGTAATCTCACGGAGGAGAGGCTGTTCCTGGTGATCCATCACATGCAGGGGGAGCAGCATCCAGCTCTCAGCTTTCCCTTAGATCAGCACTTAAAAGCACACAGCTCATGGAGCTGGTGGGAGGAAAAAGTCAGGGCTCCCACCAGATCCATGGAAAATGGACTGGGATGACAGGAAAATGTTGTGTTACACATCCATTTCTTGCACTGTGGCAGTGCCAACAACTTCCCCAGGCTTTGATCCTGACTTCACTCCAAATTTTTACTCTCCCGTCCAAACAGACCCAAACCCACCCAAGGGTGGGATGGAAGTAGAGCAAAGCATTGGGAGAACCTGCTACACCCTCAGGTTGTTTCCCTCTTCCTTCTTTGCCACCACCCTGACAGCCCATAAATTCATTTTCCTTGACAGCTCCAGGCAAATGTGTCACGTTTCCAGATCCATCCTTGTTCTCCCAGCCAGTGCCTGAGCTGGATCTGTTGACTTTGGCCTCCTCCTCCTCCTCAGAGCCCAGAGCAGCTCCCATCCCACCCCACAGAGGTGTCCAAGCTGTGTTCCTGCAGGATTAACCCTGTAGGATCAGCATGGCACAGGTCATCCTGGTACCAGGAGAAGGTTCAGCCTGCTCTGGGCAGAGCAGCTCCGTGAGGGGCTTTGCTGGGATCAGGTGGGAGGTGCAGGAGCCCTCCTTGGGCCATGCCCTGTGCCCACAGCCTGTGGGAAGGATGGATTCATCAGGGTTAAATGAGATGGGAGCAGCTGGTCAGGATCTGCTGGAACCCTGCAGGATGAGCATTTCAGGCTTTCTGTGCTGACAGGCACTGACCCCCAAGCAAGCACTGCATTTGAGGCCGTGGAACAGGGTTCCAAAATGGAGTGATAGCACTGGGGCTGTGAGTGTGGAGTTTGAATAGAAGTGTGTGATCTCACAGGGTGAAAAACACAGAATTTGGGGTTTAGTATTTAGTAATACATATGGGGCAGTATGGAGGATTCAGGGCATTGTCCAAGTCCTTCTTCTTCACCTTCTTCTTCTTGGATTTGGGTGTTTTTTCTAATTGGGTGAAAAAGTCCACACTGTGGGCCTTGTGTGGTCAATTATTGGGCCAAAAGTCTCAATAATAGAGGTGTCAGCTCATTATTGGTTGATTAGCACTTAAATAACCTTGGAAAGAGTCAGAGGTGCTCCATTTTCTACCTTGCTAACCAGAGCTCACAACTGATGAGGCTGTAAAGTCAGAATTATTACACACTGAGTCCAACCTGTGACTCCTGTGTGTTAATCCCGGCTCCAACAAGAAGAAAAGAAGATAAAAACCCCACAAGGATCCATGAGACACGTGTGTGGCTGTGGTTTCCAGACCAAAATCCCTCTGCTGGTGCCTGCTGGGCAGCCCAGTCCCTTCCACCCCCTCTGCCCCTGGGCTGCCTGTGCTCCCCCAGCCTGACTCATTCTCCCAGTTTAGCCAAAATTCCTCCCATCCCAGCATCCCCCAGCTCCTGGATGGGGATGGCACAGCTTTTTATCTCCCTTGGCCCAGCAGGACACGAATTCCTGCAGTTCTGGGGGGTGAGGGGGGCAGGGTCTTGCCCAGTGTCCCTGTGTCACACACATCACTCTGCTCTGTTGGGAAATCTCTGCTGCTGGGGGCTGCAGATCAGCCAGGGCTCTGTGGGAAAGGCAACAGGGAAGATGTGGTGAAGCTGTGTCTTCAGGGGAATTTCTCCTTTTTTTTTTTAATTTTTCTTTTTTTGGAGGGGGAAATTTTAAACCAGCAAGATGCCATTTTTTGGGGTTTTTTTCTGCAGCTCAGGGAGGTCGGTGGCTGTGAGCTGATGGCATCTGTGCTGTCCCTGCTGCCCTCCTGGCACCTGCAGCACCAACACCTTCCCCTCAGACTTTAGCAGGAGATCAGACTGGCTGGCAAAGCTGGCAAAGCTCAGGTGTGGGCTGAGCTCCTCTCCAGTGAATCACCTTGCAGGGACACTGGCAGCATCCTCTGGGGGATTTTGGGGGGGTCCTGGATTCCCTCCCACCTCTCCTCACTGCAGCCATCGCTGGGTGATGGAATTCCCCGGGTGAATCCCTCAAGGAGGGGGAGAGCTTCCCCACGTATCTGCTGATGGATGGGTGTTTTCCTTGGCTCTCTGTGCCTCGTGGCTGCTGGACAGTTATCAGAGAGATGAATTCATCTGCACAGGGCCCCCTGAATCCCGGGGCAGAGGGAAAGCATCCATTAGAGCAGCTTGGCATGAGGGGGAAGGAATAACAAAGAGCAGAGGGGTGGTGGGTGCACATCACAGCCCTGTCTCTGCTTCCCAAACTCCTGTTTTTCCCAATCCATCTCCCAAATTTCACCTGGCCGTGGTGAAAGCAGGCACAAGCAGTGGGCTGGGGTGTCAGAGGCTCTGCAGGGAGAGGCAGAGTTTCTGGGCTCCAGCCATGTGGAATTCCTGCCTCTTCCATGGAAATGCTTCAGCTCCAGGCGCTGCCTGGGGAAGGTGACAGGGGACATTGGTGTCACAGCTTGGATCACACAGAGTGTGAAAACCCCTGGCTGCCCCCAGCCCTGGTGCCAGGCTGTTCCACAGCCCCTGTGCAGCCAGCAGCTCCCAGCCTGCTGAGCTCCCCCATTCCAGCAGCAGGGACAGAGCTCAGAGCTGAGCCCCCACCCCCGGCCCCTCCCTGTGGTGTGGGGTGTTCTTGGGGGTTTGCACAGGTGAGGATCCCTCCTCCCCTAAAGCACCCGGGACACGCTGCCTGCCTGAGTCTGGAGCCTTTCCTCAGGATTGAGAGCCCCAGCAGGAAACTGAGGTTCAGAGTGGGACTGTGGGGTTTGCACCCAGACACTGATCCCTGTGACACTGAACCCCAAACACCCAGACACTGATCCCTGTGACACTGAACCCCAAACAGACACACACTGATCCCTGTGACACTGAACCCCAAACAGACACTGATCCCTGTGACACTGAACCCCAAACAGACACTGATCCCTGTGACTCTGAACCCCAACCAGACACTGATCCCTGTGACACTGAACCCCAAACAGACACACACTGATCCCTGTGACACTGAACCCCAAACAGACACTGATCCCTGTGACACTGAACCCCAAACAGACACTGATCCCTGTGACACTGAACCCCAAACAGACACTGATCCCTGTGACACTGAACCCCAAACACACAGACACTGATCCCTGTGACACTGAACCCCAAACAGACACTGATCCCTGTGACACTGAACCCCAAACAGACACTGATCCCTGTGACACTGAACCCCAAACACACAGACACTGATCCCTGTGACACTGAACCCCAAACAGACACTGATCCCTGTGACACTGAACCCCAAACAGACACTGATCCCTGTGACACTGAACCCCAAACACACAGACACTGATCCCTGTGACACTGAACCCCAAACAGACACTGATCCCTGTGACACTGAACCCCAAACAGACACTGATCCCTGTGACACTGAACCCCAAACACCCAGACACTGATCCCTGTGACACTGAACCCCAAACAGACACTGATCCCTGTGACACTGAACCCCAAACACACAGACACTGATCCCTGTGACACTGAACCCCAAACAGACACTGATCCCTGTGACACTGAACCCCAAACAGACACTGATCCCTGTGACACTGAACCCCAAACACCCAGACACTGATCCCTGTGACACTGAACCCCAAACAGACACTGATCCCTGTGACACTGAACCCCAAACACCCCTCAGGAGCAGCAGGATGGATTGGAGCTGGATTTATTTCAGGAAATTGATAACCTGTCTCTTATGGAGAGAGGAATGGATCAAATCCAGGACAGAGAGTCAGGGCCAAGCCCTCCTGGGACATCAGGAAGGTGCAGGTAGGAATGGAGAGTTGTTTGGAAAGAGACCTGCACCCTGTTTCTGTGCTGTATTGATTGAAAACGAGCCATTTTCTTTCCTTTCTGCACCCAGGGTCCAAAAGTGAACCCAGTATCCCCAGTGATCCCACAGAGGAGCTGTGGGGAGCAGCCTCCTGCCTTGGTTTCTCTGAGCTGTGTCCCCAGGGCAGGCTGTGACAGGGAAAGCAAACCCTCCATCACCTCACCCCCTTGGACCCCAAATCACAGGGCAGCCTTCAGAAAGCTCAGCAGATCCCCCTGGACCTCCTGGAGATCATCTGGGTGGCATAGCAGAGGGAAAAAAGCAGGAAAATGGGTTAAATCTCTTCTTCCCCACAATCTCAAGGCGTTCATGACAGGACCTTTTGCCAGCATTGTGCAACGCTGGCTCACGTTTTGCTTGAACTTTAGCCCTGCTTTAATTCCATGCCACAGTGAGCCCCAGGGAAAGGAATGTTGCTGATTCCTGACTTCAGCCCTGAGCAAAACCTCTCAGCTCCTCGCCAGGCCATTGTTGTGTGTCCTGGATTGTCCCCAGGGCATGGGCAGCTGTGTACCTGGATCAGGAGAGTTCCTCCAGCCCTGGACAGGGATCCTGCCTTGGAAAATCAGCACTGCCCCCGTGACTTCCAGTCAGTCCTCTAAAATCACCACGAAGTCTCAGATGTTTGTTTGTTTGCTTGTTTTGGCAAGAGGAAAAAGGGCCAACATGAAGTTTAGGGAAATGCATCACGCATCCTTCATCTGGCATTGTGGCTCTGGCAGGGAAAGCCTTTCCCCACTTCCTTCCCTTATCAGTGAATGGGGGTTAATGCAGGAAAGGCAAAAAGCACCAGCCACACCTCAGGCATCACTGCTGCAGCCATGCAGAGCCCAACTCCTGGCCAGCCAGCTCCAGGAATCACGAATTTTAGGAGAATCCCTGTGCTCACCCAGCTCATCCAGGTGGGAGGTGCAAGGTCTGGTTTGGGGGATTCTTCCAGATGATTTGGCCCATGGCTGCATTCCCTCAAGGCAGGAGCTGGGGGACAGTGTGAGCCCACAGGCACCAGAACAGGCAGGGGTGGAAACCTTCTTTTTTTTTTTGAAAATTGGGAGCAGGAGAGGAGAAAGCAAAGGGGTTCCCACAGGCAAGGAGGGTGCACATGTGCTGGTCAGATTCCAGCCCTCCAGAGCCCCTCTTTCCAGGAGAGGCCAGCTCTCAGCCAGCCTCCCAAGGCCACTTTGTGATGGCCCAAATGATGAGGAACTGCATGGAACAATCTCAGCTGGCCCTTTCCTGGAAGAAGCCTTTGCTGTCCCACCCTCCCACCACTCCAGAGCATTCTCCAGGGGTGTCTCCAGCCTTGCTGATGCCTTCAGTTTTATCTTTCATATTTTCAGGTTTCTGTGCTGCCCAGGGGTGCAGCTCTGAGCTCACAGTCAGGTTCACTCAGAGTAAGGAGACAAAACAAATCCTCTTCCTGCTGGACACCAAGGACAACTGGGACAAATTTTCAGGCCCAAAATCATAACCAACAGTGGGATGAAGAGAGAAAACAAGAAGGATGGAACTGCACAACCTGGAGATGGAATTGGACAATGAAACCCCAATGGACCAAAACTTATAAAAGTGTGAGACCTCGTGACCATTTGTCCATTTTGTGACCATTTTGGGTCCATTTTGTGACCAATTTTTGTCCATTTTGTGACCATTTTGGGTCCACCTTGGGTGTAGCCCTGCCCAGGCTCTTGTCCTGCCCAAGGTGGATCCTAAAGTCCTTTCAATCAATCTCTGCTTTATTCTCCAGCTCTGCCTGGTCTCTGTTCCAGCTCTGCCTTCCCCTGCCAGATCTTCCAGGACCTCTCAGGATTTTCTGTTTCACATCAGCCCCATTTCCTGCAGTCCTGTGTCCATCCCAGCTGGAGAGGGACAATTTTTGGCAGGAGGGAAAGCGATGCCAGGTGTTGGAACTGGGCTCTGCTTGGGCTTTTTTTCTCCCTTACTCATTCAGGGGTTTTGTTCAAATCCAGTTTATGAACATCACAAGGTCAAGCCAATCTCCATGTGCTCACGGGCAGTAAAGTTGGGTTTGTATTTAAGAGGAAAGGTTTGAAAGGGGACAAGGAAGACAAACGCTGTATTAAGGACCTTAATTTACCTGCCAGTATGGCTCTGGGTGTGGATCCAGGATCCCTGCTCCAAAAGCCTGAAGTGTTAAAACATTTATTTTTCCATCTCTAAACCCACCATTTTTAAGCTCCTTTAAGGCATTTGCAGATGAAGCAAAGTCATTTAAATTATGCAGATTATCTAAAGACCCTTCCCAACCTCGCCTGCAGTTGGAGAAACCATCATTTATACAGTCTTGGATCCATCAGGTGTCCTTCAAAAAACTGGAGGAGGAATTTGATCTAATAAATCCCCAAGGCCTGAGTTTTGATGGATTTACCTGTTCAAACCCTGTGTTTGTGTGTTGCAGGTTAAACCAGGGTGTCCACGTTCTGCAGACCTGCAGAAAAGCAGGAATTCATCCTGGAGGAAAGAACCAACACAAAGAAAAGCATGAAAACACCCAATTCCTACAAACCCCTCTGTGTGTACCTGAATTAAGGCAGGCATCCCTTCCTCCCTGGCCCAGGAAGGGCCACACTGTGTCCCCTGTTTGTCACCCAGCAGAGCGTGGCACCGAGGCTGGGCATGGCCATTGCCATCCACACAATGGGGATGGAGAATGAGTGGAAAACGATCTCCTGTGTGGGGCTGACAAGCAGCTCTCTGTTCACACACTCAGATTCCCAGCTCCTGGGTGAAGGGAGCATTCCCAGCCCAGGAAATCCCTGCTTTGATCTTCCTAGAGCTGCATTGCTGCCTCTTACAGCTCCTGGATAATTCGGTGCTTAAAAAAAAAATAGAGAGGAGAAGGAAAAGATTCTTTTACAGCTTCATTTGCTGGTGGTTCTTGAGGAGTCGTCCACAAAATCTGCTTGTGGGAGCGTGGCAAGGGAGCAGAGAGGAGGGAGAGCCCTCTGGAACAGCCAGGCTGTTGGGTGATGCTGACACGAGCTTTGTGTTTTCCTTAAACCCTCTCAGCCACTTCTTGGAATGGTGAAGGCATAAATCCACCCAGGATTTGTACAGGGCACAAATCTACCCAGGATTTGCAGAGAGCACAAATCCACCCAGGGTTTGTACAGGGCACAAATCCACCCAGGATTTGTACAGGGCACAAACCCACCCAGGGTTTGTACAGGGCACAAACTCACCCAGGATTTGTAGAGAGCACAAATCCACCCAGGGTGTGTAGAGGGGCACAAATCCACACAGGGTTTGTACAGGGCACAAATCCACTCAGAATTTGCAGAGGACACAAAGCCACCCAGGATCTGCAGAGGACACAAATCCACCCAGGGTTTGTACAGGGGCACAAATCCACTCAGGATTTGTACAGGGCAAAAATCCACACAGGACTTGTACAGGGCACAAACCCACCCAGGATTTGTAGAAGGCACAAATCCATCCAGGGTGTGCAGAGCACACTGGGGTTTTTCCATGTCATGTTTTGCATGTTCCAGAACCAAAGAACCCCAGAATGGTTTGGGTTGGAAGGAACCTCGACATTCATCCCATTCCCACCAAGGACAGGGACAACTTTCCCTAGACCAGGTGGCTCCAAACCCTGTCCAGCCTGGCCTTGAACACCTCAGGAAACAGGATATTGGCTGAGTAGTAAAAGGGCTTTGGGGGCTGTGTATGACCATGGGAGTCCAGGATGAGGTTTTTCTGAGCTGATGCCATCCCAGAATTGTCACGGATTCCATCCCCTCCTGGCCCAGCCTGCAAACCCTGCCTCAGTGAGGCATCCCACGGTGGTGTGGAGCAGGGAACAACTGTGGGAAAGGAGCTGTAAAGAAAATAATCCAGTCTCATTCCTCTGCAAAAGTGCCAGGAGGAAAGGGCTGAGACAGAGGAGATCTGAGTCCTCTTCCTCCAAGGTCCTCCAAGGGTCTCGTGGCCTCGCCAACCAAATTCCAGTTTGCACACTGGTACCATTGGGCTGACTGGGGTGGGGGGCTCTGCTTTGGGGAGAGTGAAGGAAAGATCAGGATTTTTTTGCACAACTGCTTTAATGTCAACTGCCAAACCCATTTTCTCGAGTTTTCTATTTATTTTTTAACGTGCTTTTGAGGGATGGCCAAACTTAAAGAAAACTTTAGCCCGAAAGGAATTGCATCCAAAGAATTTATGAGCAACTTAAAAAGAGAAGGCAGCGAGAAGAAACTGAAAGCCAGATGTAGCTGCAGTTTTAGATGGCTTTTAGTTTAGTTTCAGATTTTTTTAGGGGCTCTGACAGGGAACTGTTGGATTTTTGCAACGGGTCTGTAATCGGGTATTGAGGCAACTGTGAACTTTTGATCACTTATTTCTTGGTCTTCTGCCCACATCCAAAAGGGAGTATCTGACCATCTCCTTGACCTCTTGCTTTTAGATGCTGAGATGGGGAAGAGAAGAGCAGAAATCAGCAGAATTGCTGTGAAAACATGGATTCAGGAGCTGTGAAACACCCCAAGCAGCTCAGAGACCTGCTGTTCTGGGATACACATCCTGGGGAAGGAGCTGCAGGGAAAGAAATGATTCAAATGAAACAGGACAGTGAGGCCTCGTGTGTTATTTACTTCATTGGCATGAAGGGGTCTGGGAACAGCAGCAAACCTTGGCTCTGCTGAGAGAGGAGCAGGATTGTGGTGAGTTGAGGGGGAAAGGTCCTCTGTTCACAAAGGGGACAAGTGGCTTTGGATGGGGACAAAGCAAACCCCCCTGAAACTGGAGAGAGCTCCTGGAGTGAGCTCCAACACCAGCAAGTGCCCCTTCAGCAAGGACACCTTGGTTGGAGCTCTGTCCACCAGGGTGGGGTCAGGGATGGGGCTGAGAGAAGCTCAAGGCTCAGGATTTCCCCATTACAAGGAAGGGCTCGGATCTTCTCAACCTGCACCACTTTTTTTAGGGAGAAATCAGTGACAGAACCACAATGGGGCCCAAGAACTAAACAGAAAATCTCAGCTAAAGCAGGACAGAGGAGACTCAAACAAAGTGGAAAATTTCTGTGGAAAATGATAAGGGATAATTAGGACAAGGCAAGGACATCAGCATCCTCTGCTGCTCCTTTTTCTCTTCTTTGAAGAAAGGCAGAACCACACAATCACAGGATGATTTGGGTTAATTAAACTCACCCAGCCCCAGGCCATGGGCAGGGACATCTTCCACTATCCCAGGCTGCTCCAAGCCCTGTCCAAGCTGCTCCCAGGGGCAGCCACAGCTTCTCTGGGCACCCTGTGCCAGGGCCCCACCACCCTCACAGCCAAAAATTCCTTCCCAATCTCCCATCTAACCCTGCCCTCTGGCAGAACCCCCTCCCCATCACTCCATGCTGACACTTGGGCAGCCCCCCTGGCTATGGGGGAGGTGTTGGTGCCCAAGATGGGCACAGCAGCCTCCTCCTCCTCCTCCTCCTCCCTTCCCTGCCCTGTGCCCCGTCAGCATCAGGGCCTGGTGCTCTCCAGTGTGTTCAGCTCCACTCTGCGCCCTGCCAGAGGCTGTTGTTAAGAAATAATGCTCTGCCTTTTCATCATCCCTCCCAGCGTCTGTCTGATGTCATTCTGTCTGGCAAGCGAGCCACCAAAAAAAAAAGGCTCCCCTGGGAGACATTTCTCAAACAAACAGCCAGCAAGAAAAATAATAATAATAATAAAAATAATAACCCATTAAACATAATAGAATGCAAAATGCCACAGCATCTTCATGATAGAGGAGGAGGCAGAGTAATCCTGTCTCCAAGCACAGAGAGGTGTCTCCTAGCCCAGCCCAGGGCAGGGATGTGCTCTGTGCTCACCTGGATAATTAGCCTTCATTGAAGCTGTTGTAGAGGCTGAGGTCCAAATCCAGGAACAAATTTGGGCCAGCAACACCTGCTGCCACCTGCAGAGCTTTCCTGTGTTCCTCCAGCACAGGGGAACCTGCAGATCCAGCAGCTTTAGCTCTTCAGGCTTTTTAGCAGTTGGATTTTTTTTTTTTCCATTGTGTGAGGCATTGGTGTGTGCCTGCAAAGCAAATCTTGGCTGTTCTCCTCCACATCCATTAATTCCTGCAGGTTGGAGGGTGACAAACACCCCGTGGCCAGCTATGAGCCCCTGGGATGTGTGCAGGCTTCCAGTTCTGATTTTGATCCAGAGATTTGCTGGCTGAAATAGGTAAGACTGGAGGAACCCCATGCAAAACTTCAGCCCCCAAATTGGGGAAGGAGTCCCCTAAATGCCTTAATTTCAAAATAAAACCAACCAAACAGTGACTTGACTCTGGATTTGGATCAAAAAGTTAGGGAGAATGGGGTTTAATCATAGAATCATGGAAAAACAGAAGGGTGTGGGTTGGAAAGGACCTTAAAGACCATCCAGTGCCATGGGCAGGGACACCTCAATCTCTGGGAGCAGTGCTGGAAGAGGGGCTGCCATGGAAGGGAGTGTGTTGGTCTGATGAAAAGCCGCCCATTTGAGCTGGATCCCAGCTGGATAATCTTGGATCCATCCCTCACACATCTGTAGCTGTGATCCTCCTTTCCAAGCTGCTTCTCCTCCGAGCACTTTGCAGAGGTCATTCCCCTCTGCAAGCCTTGCAAACATCTCTGCCCTTTCCTTCCCTCCTGCTGGGAGGTTTCAGGGCCTTCAGCAGAGCCTCTCTTCATTTTTCCTGGTGGAACCACCTGCTCTTCACTCAGCTTTCCTGGGAAACTTCCCACCAGCAGCTCTGGTGTATAAAACAGGTCCATTTTCATCACCAGGACCCAGAGCTGAGACAGGAATTTGCTCCTGCTGACAGCCCGAGGCTGGGACGAGCAGCCCATAGCCCCAGAACGAGGTGTTGGTGGTTTCTCTGTGGTTTCACAGGGTCAGTGCTGCGAGGCTGAAATGAAATCCAGGATCTTCCCAAGGAGCAGCTCCAAGAAATCTGGGAGAGGGTGTTGAGAAGTGCATCCACCCCAGTGAAATGCAGCAGGATTGTGCCCTGCTGCCTGCAGGATCTCAGCCCTGGGCTGGGGCTGTCACTGTGGGCTCTCCTGGGGCTGGGTAATGCAGCAATCTCAGGGCTCACATTCGCTGTTTCCATTTTTTCCCAGGGTGGGAGAACTTTTGGAAATTCCTGGGAAATGCCTCTTTTCTCCTGCTGCTTGAGGCCAGTTTCCTTCCTTGCAGATTGCAATAAAAACAGCAATGTGCCAGTGAGAACACAGCAGCCCCTCCAGCTCTCCCAGCTGTTTCCTGCAGGTCACTGCTTCTCTCCTTCCCAGGCCAGTACCCTGTGGTCTCTGACCAGCAAGAGGGGAAACTGAGGCACAAATCTGACCTTTTTAGGAGGAGACCTTTCCCAGACCTCTCTGAAGAGATGGGGCAAACACCTCTGTTTGCCAGACAGGGATTTGACTGGACTTCCATGCTTCAACAGAGATTGAATCGAGATTTCCCCCTTGAAAGAGAGGGAATGAGAACAGAGATTTGAATAGAGATTTTCTCTGCTCTGGGATCCTACCCAAATCTCCCTTTCCAGCTCTCTTAGGTCACTTCCAAGCCCCCCAAAACCCAAAATTTCCCCTTTTGGGGTCTCAGAGGGGCTGGTATCTCTCACACTGAGCTCAGGGGAGCTGTAAGGTTTTCCAATCATCTCTTAACAACAGGAAAGCAGCTTTTGTTCCCTCTCTTCTCTGGTGTTGGCAGGGAAGGTGGAACGTGGCTCATGGAGAGGAGCAGCCACCTTTCAGGCCAGCAGCTGCTTTTGGGGATGGGTTGGATAAAGGTGCAGGATTTCCAGTCAGCCCCACCCATCCCAGCCAGGGAATTCCCTGGAGGGAATGGCTCAGCTGGATAATGCCACGTTCATCCCGGGCCATCCCAGCTTGGGCAGCCACAGCAGCAGCTCTGGAGAGCTCAGGAGGCTCTCAAAGGTCAGAGATCCCAACTCAGAGATCAAACCAGCTCAGGTGGCTTTGGGAGGAGCTGCAGGACAGGGGGATGCTCAGGCTGTCCCAGAGGGAGGAAGGAGGAACCAGCCCTGCTTTGAAGACTGAGGTGGTTTTCCCCTGTGCCCTGTGGAGGGGGAGCAGGGATAGGTTGGGAGCACATATCAGGCCCAGGGGTGGAACTTTCCAGGTGTTCCTCCATCAGCTTGTTACCCCCTTGGCCATGGTGGCAATGGGACACCTGGGCAGCAGAGGGACAACCCCAAGGCCATAATGGGCAGGAGATGGCACAAAGGGAAGGAGGAGTCACAGATATGGGCAGGATGGAGGAGATCCACATCTCTGGACACATGGATGGACAATGGATGGATGATGGATGATGGATGGATGGTGGATGGATGGATGGTGGATGGATGGATGGTGGATGGATGGATGGTGGATGGATGGATGGTGGATGGATGGATGGTGGATGGATGGATGGTGGATGGATGGATGGTGGATGGATGGATGGTGGATGGATGGATGGTGGATGGATGGATGGTGGATGGATGGATGGTGGATGGATGGATGGTGGATGGATGGATGGTGGATGGATGGATGGTGGATGGATGGATGGTGGATGGATGGATGGTGGATGGATGGATGGTGGATGGATGGATGGTGGATGGATGGATGGTGGATGGATGGATGGTGGATGGATGGATGGTGGATGGATGGATGGTGGATGGATGGATGGTGGATGGATGGATGGTGGATGGATGGATGGTGGATGGATGGATGGTGGATGGATGGATGGTGGATGGAGGATGGATGGATGGTAGATGGATGGATGGATGGATGAACAATGGATGGATGGATGGACTCTGCTCGTACCAGGACCTCCTCCAAGTGACTCTCCAGCCATGTCACTGGAGCACCTCTGCCATCATCAAGGTCTTCCTGTTTAGTGGGGAGACAACATCCATTGAGAGGACTTGTGGGAAATTTGGATTTCTTCTCCCTCTCCCTCTCTCCTCCCTCCAGCCACCCCTTTCCTGCTTCTCCTCCCAGTGCAGTGGGAGAGCAAACAGCCCAGGGAAGCACGCTCTGAATTTCCATCTGAGCACAGCAGAAGGCAGCCCCAGGAGTGGCCCAGCACTCTCTGATCTCTCACCCTCCAAAATCCAAGCAAGACAAAAGCTCCGTCTCCTTTTTCCCTCTTGCCAAAGGCTCGCAATCCCATCAAGATCCAAAGTGTATCATTCCGGTGGGAGATTTATCCTGGGGGAAGGGGCAGAAGTGGTTATTTGATGATCGTGTTGGGGTTGTTTTTAAAGCCCTCAATATCTCCCTTCCCTCTTTCCCTGCACAGCACAAATCCCCTTCCCAGCACATGCCCCAGAGCAGAGCTGAGCCCTTCACACAGAAAACAGGTGATAAATCACAGGGCCATTGATTCAAACCATTCCAGGGAATGGGAAACACATGGACGGCCTTTCTAATTACCCGTTTGATATGGCTGCGGTGAGTTTGGCTGTAGTTTCCAGTGTTTTGCATTTGGCTTGCCTCAGCCCTCACCATGGTAACTGCAGTTTACCAAAAAGTGAGAAAATCCTGCGTTCGAGGGGGCTGAAGGGACTTGGTGCAGCTCAGCTCAGTCACGTGAAAAAAAGCAACAAAAAGAAATTAAATACGGTGTTCAGTCCATGGGAATGTTCCCTTCTCTTGCTCTTTCCAGATGGAAAAACAAAACAAACCGAAAGGTTTCTTTTAGTTCCCTTTTTTATCTGTAAATCTGCACTTTCTGATGGGCTGTGGAGCACTCAGACCATCCCCTCTCACACAGGGTGAGGAGCCTGATCCACCTTCCACGTCCTTCTGGCAGCTCTATCACCATCAGAGGCACCCAAAGAACCCCTTGGTCACCCCTTCCCACCAAAATCCCCAAAAATATTGGGCTGTGGATGTGCTGAGACCCCTCTCCACCCACAGCACTCAGCAGATCTGTCTGTCTGCCTCGGGCAGGACACATTTATGGGTTTCTTTTTATTCCCAGGGTGGCACCTGGCTCTGGGTGTCAGGATGGAGGTCTAGGGTGCTGCCCCAGTTGTCCTAAGAGGGGAGAATCCAGGAATGCCAGGATGGAACCCTGATTTATGCTGCCAAAGTAACCAAATCTCCTAATGAGTGGATAATTAGCAGTGATAAACTCTGCTGAGGACTCCAAACTCTCCAAGAGGTGTTTTGGAAGGGGAGCAAGCCAGGCCTTTCGAGATGTGAGTCTCCAACAAGAAGAGGAGCTTCTCAGGGGCTGAGCGTGGGACAAAGGCTGGGAGCTGCTCCTGTGAGCCCTCAGCACTGAAATTGGGCTGGAGCTGACCCAGAGCAGCTGGAGGTGGTGCAGACCACGAGGATGGGTTTGGAAATTACAGCAGGATGGGGAAGGCTGGGCTGGGGAAGTGGGGATGGACCCAGGTCACTGAGGATTGGGTTTAGCAGGTTCCCTGGGGACACTCACCCCAAACCTCCCCCAGGCCCAGCCAGTCCCACCAACACCCCCAGAGCAGCCAGTGCATTCAGATGGAATTTCAAAGGGAATAAAGGCTCCATCCATCTGTGTTTAAAAGCAGCCCTTTCCCATATCCTGCTTTTGGCACGTCCTCCCAGCTGGGCCATTGCAGCTCTCTCCATGACACGGGCACAGCTGCTGGAGGCACCAAGCAGCAAACGAGCTGGGGATGTTCATATTTTATTTTTTATTGGCTTTTTTTTCTTCTTCTTCTTCTCTTCCTTTCCCCCTCCCACCATTTTCCCCTTTCTTCAGCACAGCTCCCTTGAGGCCCCAGTGGAACACCTGGCCAAGCCACTCCTGGTTCCATTTATTGGCAGGTAATTTATTTGTGGATCAGCAGGGAAAAGTGACCCAACAACTCACTGGATGTCCAGCAGCTGACCCTTTGGTGATGTTTGAACGTGGCTTCAGTTGGTGTTTGGGGCCTGATCCACACTTCCAAGGAAGTCAGATCTCCCCTTTAAGATCCAGGGTTGTTAGATCTCAGTTCAAAAAACACTGGGGGAAATTAGTCAAATAAATACTCCAGGAATATTATTACATATTATTCACTCTCTGGGAATATTTGAAAGCGTTATTCACTCCTTGTGCATATTATTAAAGCAGCTCCCACTCAAAGAAGGGTATTAAATTATAAAAATCAGTGGGTTGCTTGATCCTTTTATCTTTTATGCTTTCTTTTCCTGCCATTTCTTTCTTCCAACCTTTCTTTTTTGATAAGGATAAGGGAGAAGCACCCCAGATCCCAGCAAAACTTGCCTGCCATCCTCCCCAGTGCGTTTTGGTGCTGTAGCAGGAAGCTCAGCTCATTGCATCTGAGAGGTGTCAACAGGCTAATGCTCCCTTGTCAGCAGACCCTTCCAAACCCTCTAAAGCCCTTCCAATGGCCGTGGATCCTGTTCAAATTCTGTTCTCCATGTTTGGCTAAAATTATCCAGCTTTCAAAGATATAAATGATTTTTTTTTCTTAATTTTATTTTTTTTAACTTGCAGGATCAAAAGCTTGGGTTTATTTTCCTTTTGAATAAAAAAAAATGCAGAGGTGTTTTCCAAGGAGACATTTTTGGAAAAAAAAAAAAAAAAAAGAAAGAACGAAAATTTTGCAAATTTTGCAGCCAAAAGCAACTGACCCTTCTCTCCAGGGAAGGGTTTCATTTACTTCTGGCATTGCCACACATACCAGTGGTCAACCCCATCATGCACAGGGCTGATCACAGCAGGGAAAATGAAACAGGATTCTGTGCGTGGGCTTTTGGGAACAGCCAGAGCCAGTGCAGGGAACACATCAGGGAACACCACCGGGCACAACACTGCAGAAATCCCTTCTTAAGGGCTTCAGCAACAAATCCTGCTGGTTTCCTCCTGCTCCTGGACCAGCCAGACACGGGAGCCGGCAGATGATCCCATCTTGTTGGCTGAGAAATTTCCAAAACGCTCTAAAAAAGCAGTTTTCCCTGCTCCTGGGTAGCACCTGGGGCCTGATGTGTGTTTTTACGGACTCAGCCTGTGTGCCAGCCCCCCTTGCACATATTTAATAACAGCTTTGTTGAATTGTTAACACCCTTCTGTGCTCTCAGGAATGTGTCACCTGCAAGAGCTGGAGCAGCATCCTTTGCTGAATCTGATGGAAATGTTTTTTTCCAAACAGATCTGTCCTGGGCAGCAATGCAGGATGTCCCCAGCAGTTTGTATTCTATCCCCAGCTGTTCAAACCAGCTGGGGCAGGGTTTGTTCTTTGTCCCTTCCAGGACCCATCCTCCCTGCAGGGATCTCTGCTGTTCATGGGCCATCGAGGCTCAGGCATGGCTGAGACAATTCCATCATCCATGGGGAGATGCTGCACCCAGGGGAGGAGCCCAGCATTCCTACCTGGATAAACCTGGGATTGGGAACAGCAGCACAGCCTGTGTGCACTGGATTA
>VWYP01027937.1:1625-13637 GCA_013400435.1 Pycnonotus jocosus | reverse complement strand
AGGAAAACCAGACCCATCTCAGCACCACTGGACCTTCAGAGGAAAACTGCACCCTCCTACAGGATCATTGCTCCAACAGATCCACATCTGTCGCTGCAGGAGGACTGGATTGGACTGACACCAACACCCTGACCAACATGGTGTTGTATTCTGACCCTGTCAGTGTTTTATTTTTGTTTGGTTGGATTTTTTGTACTAGTACATCTTTATTTTAATTTTCCTAGTAAATAACTGCTATTCCTATTCCCACATCTTTGCCTGAGAGCCCCTTAATATCAAAATTATAATAATTTGGAGGGAGGGGGTTTACATTCTCCATTCCAAGGGAGGCTCCTGCCTTTTTTAGCAGACACTCATCTTTCCAAACCAGGACAAGACCCCATGCAGGTGAGGCTGTGGTGGGGAGACACCTCTGCTCCCAGGGGGTGGCTGGGGAGACAAATCTCCTCCCAGGAGCAGGTTCATGGCCTGCAGAAACACACAGATGGATTTTAATGCACCTGGCATTGGTGGGAAGGACTTTGGCTTGTGCCAGGAGATGCTGGAGGTCACAGGAACTGCCCAGCATTGGGGCTCCTACGGGAGATTTCCTTTCCACCTGCCTGGCATCAGATTTTCAGCTGTAACAAGAGCAGCTTTTCCTGTTCTTGACCAAATCCAAACAATTACGCAGACACACAAAAGAAAAAAGGAAAAGAAAAAAAAAAAAACAAACCTACACACACACACACACACACACACACACACACAAAAAAAAAAAAAAAAAAAAAAAAAAAAAAAAAAAAAAAAAAAAACCCCCCCACCCACACCCACCCCCACACCCCAAAAAAAAAAAAAAAAAAAAAAAAAAAAAAGAGAAAAAAAAGTAAAAGAAGAAATCCAAGCCAGGAATGGAATCACCACGTGCTCTCATATCTTGGTAGGGCTGCAGGATGGGTTTCAGCCCTGCTGTCCTTTGCCTTTTATTTCCAACTGTGGAGGATCCAGTGGGGCTGTGGGATGTTTATAGAAACCAATGTACCCGTCAGGCATCTCCTCCTCCTGATGGATCTTTGTTTGGAAAGAGAGTGAGCTCTCAATGATGGTCCATGTTCACTTCTGCAATCCCTTCAATCCCTTACTGACCCCCTCAAGGGCTTCTCCATGGATGGTGAAATAGTTGGGAACTGCAAAAGGAGAACCTCCTCTAATCCCAGGGGATGAGTGGCTGCTGCTTTCCTCTCCAGCAGGGCCCTGCTGTGTGACCCTGCTCGTGTCTCACCCCCAGGTCTCCTCTGCAGGAGATGCCCATGGATGTGCTGCCATTCCCAGCCCAGCAGCCTGTGGAAAGCCAAGGATTGGTATTTTAGAGACAGTAGCTGCAGGGATGTTTTTGTCACAGCCTCTCTCTGCCTTCCTGCGTTTCTAAATCCTGAGCCCTTTGCATTTCTTGGGAAAGCATCTGGCTTCCAGCACTGGGTCTCTCCAATCTGTCATTTTACATAAATATACAAACATCCCTTTTTTGGATGATGGATTAGGGCTGCACTCTGGCTCGGATCACACAGACTGGAAGAGGGGCTTTGAAGCACGAAAATTTCACATTCCCGTACTGCCAGCAGAACAGAGCACAGGAGAGACATCCATGCTGGGAATCACAAACCCTGGCTCGTTTACACTGCTCCAGCATCACCCTCTGTAACATCACACTGTTCATTCACCTCAGGGGCATCACTGCCCTCTGTTTCCTCTTCAATAAGAGGGAGTAATTGGATCTCACATGAATTAATGCAGGAGAAGGAGCTGCTGGCTGTGATGAAGCCATTGAGCCCACCATGACCACAGATCCTGTGCTTAAATCCCCTCAGCAGAGTGGTGCAGTGCCAGCTTACTGCAGGCACAATCTGCCTTCACAGCAGCTCCATCCCTTTCCCAGTATGTCCATCCCTTTCCCACTATCTCCATCCCTTTCCCAGCATCTCCATCCCTTTCCCAGTACCTCCATCCCTTAACCAGTATCTCCATCCCTTTCCCAGTATCTCCATCCCTTTCCCAGTATCTCCATCCCTTTCCCAGTATCTCCATCCCTTTCCCAGTATCTCCATCCCTTTCCCAGTATCTCCATCCCTTTCCCAGTATCTCCATCCCTTTCCCAGTATCTCCATCCCTTTCCCAGTATCTCCATCCCTTTCCCAGTATCTCCATCCCTTTCCCAGTATCTCCATCCCTTTCCCAGTATCTCCATCCCTTTCCCAGTATCTCCATCCCTTTCCCAGTATCTCCATCCCTTTCCCAGTATCTCCATCCCTTTCCCAGTATCTCCATCCCTTTCCCAGTATCTCCATCCCTTTCCCAGTATCTCCATCCCTTTCCCAGTATCTCCATCCCTTTCCCAGTATCTCCATCCCTTTCCCAGTATCTCCATCCCTTTCCCAGTATCTCCATCCCTTTCCCAGTATCTCCATCCCTTTCCCAGTATCTCCATCCCTTTCCCAGTATCTCCATCCCTTTCCCAGTATCTCCATCCCTTTCCCAGTATCTCCATCCCTTTCCCAGTATCTCCATCCCTTTCCCAGTATCTCCATCCCTTTCCCAGTATCTCCATCCCTTTCCCAGTATCTCCATCCCTTTCCCAGTATCTCCATCCCTTTCCCAGTATCTCCATCCCTTTCCCAGTATCTCCATCCCTTTCCCAGTATCTCCATCCCTTTCCCAGTATCTTCTCCATCCCTTTCCCAGTATCTTCTCCATCCCTTTCCCAGTATCTCCATCCCTTTCCCAGTATCTTCTCCATCCCTTTCCCAGTATCTTCTCCATCCCTTTCCCAGTATCTGCATCCCTTTCCCAGTATCTCCATCCCTTTCCCAGTATCTTCTCCATCCCTTTCCCAGTATCTCCATCCCTTTCCCAGTATCTCAATCCCTTTCCCAGTATCCCTATCCCTTTCCCAGTACCTCCATCCCTCTCCCAGTACCTCCATCCCTTTCCCATATCTCCATCACTCCACACCACAGGGATTTGGGTTGGATGTTCCTTTGCAGTGAGAGCAGGGCCTGCAGGGCTCTGGTGAGAAAGGTCTGCAGTTTGTCTCCCAAAATAAGCACCAGGGCTGTTGTGCTGGGTCCCAGGACCTTTCACCTTCCCTGTGAGAAGGCTCCACTTGGGAAAACACCAGCCCCAGCTGTGAGGATTTTTCTGCTGCTTTCCTCACTGAAGCTGTAAATCAGCACTTGCCAGAGGCTGGAGCTACCTGCCTGTTCCAGGGCTGATGGAGCCAGCTGCCAGCAGGAATTACCAAGAAGGAAACTTTGTCTGAAATCATGTGTTCAGGCCTCAGAGCACCTCAGATATTCAGGTGATTCATAGAGGAGGAAGAGCTTTGTGTCCTCTTCACGAGTCCTGAACTCTGCAAACCCTCCTGCCTTCAGTGCTCACTAAGGACAGCACCAATGTAACCAATTTAAGTTCTGAATTCACCTTTTGTTCAGGTTTATGGATGAACTCCTGCCCTCAGGGGCAGATTTTGCCTCAGTCTTCTGCAGAGCAACTCTTTGCCCATCCTTTTTTTGATCCCAATTTGAACATTTATTTTATTAACATTTATATTGCCCTTGTGTGACACCTACAGAAATCCTGCCCTGAGCATGGATGAGGAGCAAGGCCAGATGGAGAGGGGCTGTTTGGCTGCTCAGCAAAGCAGAGCTGGCTCCATTAGGGAAAGGACATTGCGTGTCACACACAAACAAACAGAGTTAATAAATCAGGTGCCAGCAGATGGTGCTCAATAATTTGCTGGTCCATTCCCAGCAAAAGCAGGATTAAAAAGCGTTTGTTGCACCAAAAGAACCACGGCAATTTGAGGCCCAGTTTATTGCTCCGTGCTGACTTTATTTCAAACACATTGTGGTATCAACCAGAAAAGCACCTTTTTATTGACCCCGCTTCCTTTTTGCATCCCCAAGGTTTTGTTTGGTCAGAAAACATTTGGAGGAGGAAAAATAACATGGAAAAAAAAAAAAAGGACATTGCAGTTCAGCTGCAAAAGAATCTCTCAGTGGCCTGGGAAGATAAAGCTCCCAATTGTGTCACTGCCTTTATCTCCCCTGGATGTTCCATCTGCTGCAGGGGATGCTTTGCTTTTTCTCATGTGCAAATGGAAAAGGATGAAGCACAATGGCTCAGAGGAGCGAGTGGCCTTGGAGGCAGGAGGGGAAGGTTCTCCTTTCTTCTCTTTCCACGCCTTACAAGCTGGTGCTTTCCTTTTCAAGGCCAGCTTGGATGTGCTTGGAGCAACCTGGGCTGGTGGAAAGAGTGGGGAGCTGGAGTGAGATGAGTTATAAGGTCCCTTCAAACCCAAACCACTCTGGGATTCTGGGATTGCTGGATATCCCCTTGCCTGGGACACCTGCATGCCTGTCACTGTCCCTGCTCCCTTTGGAATGTCCAAGGTCACACCAAACAGGAGGTGCCTCCTTTGTCCTTCTCTGTCCCAGCCCCAAGTGAGCATTTTACAACCTGATGCTGCAGGAAGACAAAGTCACTGACAAATCCTCCTCCTAAATACCCCAAAGTTCCCCTGGGTTCTGGACACAGGGATCAGGCAGCAGCTGGGTGGGCACCATCCCTCCAAAGGATGCTCCAGCCTGCAGAGCACCACAGGATAAATTAATCTGCAAACAGCTTTGAGCAGAAAGGCACTTTTTGGACAGGGCTGGTGCCTGACCCGTCAGGAAAAACAGTGTTATCCCAGGGGAACTGTGCCATTAGCTCATTTCCCATCAGCACAAGGAGCAGCCAGGCTCAGTGCAAGTGAGATCAGGCAGCTCGGGGCACCCTGTGGGCATCCCATGCCCTGCATGGCCCAGCATCCTGGCTGGAGGCTCAGCACGGACAGCAGGTGCAGGGATGGAGGCAGGAAATGTTTGTAAGGCTTAGGAAAAGCTGAGGTTTCTGGCAGGTTCCCGAGACAGTTTGGCCCAGAGCTCTCTGCTGTATAAATTGTGGAATTAGAGTCAAATATGAAACTGGAGCCATAGGCCAGAGGCAGAGCTGGCAGCTGGGAGGTCGGGTTTAAATCCATGTGAGCGTGTTCCAGCCAGGCTTTCCAAGGAGACAAAGGTGGGGAAGGGGCAAAAAAAACAGGGGAAGGGCAGGGAATTGGGGCTGGAAATAACCCCCAAAGGAAGAGGGATGGGGCAGCAAGGGAACAGAGGATTTGGTTCAGAGACTGCAAAGTGGGAAACATCTGCAAAACAAAGCAAAGCAGTGCAGGAGGTGAGGAAGCCAACACCTCCCTGGGAACTGTGTCCAGGTGGGTGCCAGCACTGCTCCTTGGTGACACTGGGTGACACTGGGTGACACAGGGCTCTGCTGTGGGAGGGTGTTTCTCCATCCCTGTCTCATTACTGGCTTTGCTCAAGATGCAGTTCTGCTTTTCAGGATCGGGGCCGTGCACTGGGTTGACCTCCAGCGCTTTCCTGCCGTGTGGTTTGCATTAGCTGACTCATTGTTTGTGGCCAGGCTTCAGGGCCACTTGGTGGGGCCAAGAAGCACAAAAAAAAAATCATTTGTGTTGGGCACAGAGAGTGATTTTTTTCCTGCAGTGTGAGATAGGCAGGAAAGCAGTTTTTTCCTGAGAGTCTTGGAGAAACTTTTGATTTTTCACAGAAAATTTCTTACATGCTGCAGGTAAGCCCCAGGACCAGGGAGATAAAGAGATTTCCAGCATCAGAAACTTTATCTCCATCCTCCCAACTCTTTGTTTTCTCTTTCCAGCCATCCACACGTGCTGGGGATGGGAGTCAGATGTGGTCTGAGCAGACACGAGGAAATCAAGTGGGGAAAATTGAACAACGTGGATGGAGCAGGAATTTGGGGACAGAGACACTGATGCTGTGGGAGCCCCTCAATCAGACACCTCCTGAGCTCAGCTGGGAGGGTCTAGGGGGTCTCATCAGCCTCAGCAAGCCAGGATTTCTCCTTGTGGAGGCCACCCAGAGCACCAAGCACTTCTCTTAGTGCCACTGTCCCCAAGGGTGGGACATTCCAGCAGAAGCTCTCCTGATGCCACCACTCCTGGAGGCCAGCTGGGATCCCAGGTAGGGATTGGCTGGACAATCTCCCTCCTGTCTGCAGCATCAAGGGATGTTTGGGACTTGTTCCTCACGGAATGTGTGACCTCAGTGGTGGCTCAGGACCGTGGAAGGGCTCAGGTCCATGTCCAGATGTCCATGGGGTCTGTGGGTGTTTGGATTGCAGATTCCTTCCGGCCCCAGCCCCGTTCCCATCAGAACTCTCAGGAGGTTCCTGTTGATTTCACCACGCTCCAAACACCAAAAATTCAACAAATGCAGCTGCTGACACCAGTTATCCCAAAACCTGCTGGCACAAGGCTCCTGAACAACCAGAGAGGCTCTCACCCTAAAACTGCCCTACCCTGTGCAGGGACCTGCCCTCACCCCTCTCCCTGGTGTGGAAACATGTGAAACCAACCCCAGGCATGGCTGGTGAGCAAATGCTGATGGCCTGGGGTCCAATGTGGGTTCAGCTCATGATATCGGTGCTTTAACACTGAATATGGCTGCTTTAACATTGAATGTTGGTGCTTTAACATTGAATATGGCTGCTTTAACATTGAATGTTGGTGCTTTAATATCGAATATTGGTGATTTAACATTGAATGTCGGTGCTTTAATATTGAATATTGGTGTTTTAACATTGAATGTTGGTGCTTTAACGTTGAATATCAGTGCTTTAACACTGAATATTGCTGCTTTAACATTGAATATTGGCGTTTTAACATTAAATACTGGTGCTTTAACATGAAATATTAGTGCTTTAAGACTGAATATCAGTGCTTTAACACTGAATGTTGGTGATTTAACACTGAATGTTGGCACTATAACATTCAATATTGATGCTTTAACATTGAATATTGCTGCTTTAACATCGAATGTTGGTGCTTTAATATCAAATATTGGTGATTTAACATTGAATATTGGTGCTTTAACTATAACACTATAACATTCAATATTGATGCTTTAGCATTGAATGTCGGTGCTTGAACATCGAATGTTCGTACTTTAACATTGAATATTGATGCTTTAACATCGAATGTTGGTGCTTTAACATTGAATGTTGGTGCTTTAACATTGAATATTGGTGCTTTAACACTGAATGTCGGTGCTTTAACACTGAATATTGGTGCTTTAACACTGAATGTCGGTGCTTGCTGCTCAAACCCCCAAGGTGTGCTGGAATGGGAGCAGGATTGTGACCATTTAAAAGCACGAGCGAACGACTTTGGTGTCACCTCCATGTCCTTGACCCCAGCGCCACCACTCCACGCTGCTCCACGGCACCCAGAGCCCTGAGGGACAATACCCCATTGAGTGAAGGCAGCAGGGAGGGCTGTGTGACATTCTGCAGTGTCCCAGGGCCCTGCCCCACCCTTGGGTCACACAAAGCACAGCCTGTGCCCATGGCAGCACCGACACAACGTGGGGCCACCAGCAGCACAAAAAGGGGTTTATGGTGCTGGGGGCACAGGCGTGCCTTGCTCGGCCTGGGGGACGTCACCAGCTCCTCACTGCAAACAAAATGCCCTTTAAAAACCAAGCAAAGGAGCTGAAGTGGCCGTGCCTTGGGCCTGGATGCTGCCTGTCCCCCCCTTGGTGGCCTTTGCAGGGATGCCCTGGCCGTGCTGATAACCCCGGCTCACGCTGGCCCAGCCTCCAGGGGAAAAGGGAATTGGCACTTCATATTTCTGACATGCAAGGCAGCAGCAGAGGCTCGGCCAGACAGCAGCCAGGCTGCCAAAATCCCTCCTGCTCCTCACCCTCAGCCTCAGTT
Organism: Pycnonotus jocosus; assembly: GCA_013400435.1. Taxonomy (NCBI): domain Eukaryota; kingdom Metazoa; phylum Chordata; class Aves; order Passeriformes; family Pycnonotidae; genus Pycnonotus; species Pycnonotus jocosus. The sequence continues at coordinate 5,807 of VWYP01027937.1, read as the reverse complement.
GGGTTTTGTCTGAGCCCTTTTTCGGCGTCACCCCCAAATCTCCCTCCTCGTGGGGCTGCTGGTAGCAGAATGTGAGAGGGTTGGGGCCAGGTAAAATGCTGAGGAAAGCTCAGGTCACAACACAAACCATGAAATTTGGGCAAATTTCCCAAAGGATTGGGCTCCTGCTGGGGTCTCCATCCTCCAGCAACATCCTTGGGGTTGTGCAGGGGCCTTGTCCTGGGTGATATCAGGGTTGTTCTTGGTTTTGTTGTTTTTTGGGGGGTTTTTTGTCTTTTAATACCACATTATTTTTATAGAAGCCTCTTTCCCAAACATGCCCTATAAAATCTTCAAGCAATGTCCCCTCTGCCTGCCCCTTCTTCCCCAAGTAAATATTTTTAGCTCTCATAAACACAAGCCATTAAACACTCAAGAGAGAAAAGCAGAGTTCTGGGGAGGCACCACTGCAGGGGCAACCCAGGGTCCTCTTGTTAAAGCACAACCCAAAATTACCCCTTTATGAGGGATCCCTGCACTCCCAGAGGTTCCACACCTCCAGAGGTTCAGCACATCTGGCTGGATCTCCTGGGTGTGTTCAGGACCCACCAAATGCTTGACCCAAGTCCTGCTCCCCTTTTTGGGGAGATGGGAGGAGGCAAAGCTCTGCAAAGCAGGTGCTAAACTGGGATTTTTTCCAAAGGAAAACCCAAAGGATGAGGCAGCCAGAGCTTAGGGAGCTGCAGCAATCCCCAAAATGTCAGAGAGCTTGGAAAATTCTCATCCCTAGCCTTAATTCCCCCAAGACTTTGCTGGACACCGTGCAGGAGATGCTGCTTGCAAGGATGCTTTGTTGTCTCTTGATCCTGGATTGTGTGATCTGATCACAGAACACCTGTGAAATAAATTCCAATACATTTCCTAAACTTAATGGAAAATTCACCCTTTTCTTCCACCCCACTAAAGCCAAAATGTTGAAATTTGGGGAAATCTGAGCAGCCTCGTAATTCCTGTGTGTTCTGCTGGAGGCCAGCACCCTGACTTTATACAAATTGCACAAGGGACCACAAAGGAGATAAATAAATTCCCTGCAAGGATCACTCAGAGCAGTGCAGGGAGGAATTCTGGCCAGGTCTTGGCTTGCAACCCGAGTTGTGCAAGGAGCAGCAGGGATTGCACTGATGAATGCAAGATGTCCCCAGGAATGGGACCTCCAGAAAAGGCTGGAGCAGGCAAAGAGTGCCAGGAAAGGACAGTGGGAGAGCTCTTGATGGCAGCAGAGATGTCCCTGCTTGGGTGCAAGAGGCCTCAGAAGAAGGGAAGGGGTGAGGATGTGGGTTTGGGACAAAAGGGGATGTTTGGGGTCTGCAGTGTGGGGCTCAAGGGGGTCCTGCAGGGCTGGCAAGGCGAGGTTTAGGGCCAAGGGCTGGGAAGGGGCTTGGTGGCACGGCTGAGATGGAGCAGGGGCAGAGCTGGGCTCCCATCCAAGCTCCAGGACAAGGCAGAACTCAGAAGTTTCCCAAGCTGCCCGAGCCCCCTGGGCCTGCAGCTTTGCAGCCTCCCAGGATCAGATTCCCGGGGTGGATTCTCAGTGGCAGGAACACAAAACTCCCCCAAAAGGGCCCAAACCCCATCTGCTGCACAGACTCCTCGGATTGTTTCTGATATTTGGATTTCTGGAGAAATCAGAGAGCAGGGAGGAATTTCTCCCTGCTTTGGTGCTCCTGTTTCCCTCCTCCCTGGGGAACGTCCCTTCCCCCTGTTCCCTCTAGGTTCCCACCACCCACTGCCCAAAAAATCCTCCTGCTGGGAACCCATCCTGCTGCCATCAGGTGCAATCAGACCTGCTTCCCTTCTCCATCAGGCATTTGTAAGATTTGTTAAGATGGGATTTGCACAGTTTAGGAAAATAAGGGGTTTTTTTGAGCTCTCCTAACATCTGAGCAGGAGCATCCCAATTTTTGCAGGCCTAGAGGGTTTTCATGATTGTTCCTTTCCCTTCTGCTTCTTTCTCACACCTTCACTTCCAGCTTTCTAGGGGAATAATGACATCACTGAGGCTTTGTGGGCTTTGCTTTCCAAAGGGAAAGGGGCACCTTGTCTAACCCAATATCCAAGCCCCCAAAGCATCGTTTTCCATCTCATGCAGCCCTGAAAGGGAAGAGGTCTCATCACTAACTGGTGTAAACGGGGGTGACATCGACTGGGAATGATATTCCTTTCCCTCCTTCCCAATAAAATCCATCCATCCTGCTGCTCTGCTCATTTTCCTCTCACCTCTCCCTGTTTTCTGATGGATCCCAACCCCTGGACTGGGTTTGCTGTGCCTGCACCAAGGCAATGCTGGGAGGGGGAGAGTGTCAGCTTGTCCTGAGTCACAAAACAAACCCACACACATCCATTTTCCTGTCAAGAGGGCTTTAAACAAGCCCAGTGTGAGTAAACATGGGAGCACAGCCTGCTGAGCCTGTACAAACACTGCTGCACACCGGGTTATCCTCTGCAGATGTGAGGGATGGGACAAGAGGGGCTGTGGCCTCTGGAGCTGAGCCCTTCCCGTGGGTGGGGTGCAGGGGGCAGCAGCTCAGAGTGATCCCTTCTTGGGCTGCCTAAAAACAGAGCCCAGACAAATTCAGATTGTCTGACAGTTCCTTGTGTTACTGTGATCCTGACCCCTTTATAGAGTCAGCTCATTAACTACAGAACAAAACTGATGCCTTTTGGGGCTACCTAAAAACAGAGGCCAGACAGAATTAAGAGAATAAAAAGCAGTTCTGTTTATGGAAGGGCCTTCAGGTACATTTAGGGCAGACAAAGCCCCCCAAAGCTACACCCAAAATGGACAATGGTCACAGGTTTGCACACTTTGATAAGTTTGGTCCATTTGCAGATTGGGGGTTCATCTTCCGATTACAGCTTCAGCTAATGAAGTCATTTACCCCAGGTTTGCTGCCCCCAACTCACTTTTGTTCCCATCTCTCAGGGCCTGAGGCAGTGAGGTGTCCTTGATCCCCAGGCCTGGAGAGGAATTGTTGTGTCTGCCCAAAATGGGGAAGCAGCAGCTCCCACTGTGTGTGGAGTTTAGAGTTCTACACTAAAGAACTGCAGGGTTACAAAGAGATGAAAAATAGAAAAGCCAAAATCCTAAGGCACCAAGAGCATCCCCAGCCCCACTTCCACTTGCCTTGTTTGGCTCTGCCTCAGCCCAAAGCAGCTCCAATTCCCCATGGGGTGTGCTGGGTGGGGATCACCCTGGCAGGGCTCACTCTGGGCAGGTTCTGGTGATGGTGTTGGTTCATTATCCACAGGGTTGGTTCTGGTGCTGGTGTTGGTTTATTACCCACAGGGTTGGTTCTGGTGCTGGTGTTGGTTTATCATCCACAGGGTTGGTTCTGGTGCTGGTGTTGGTTTATTACCCACAGGGTTGGTTCTGGTGCTGGTGTTGGTTTATTACCCACAGGGTTGGTTCTGGTGCTGGTGTTGGTTCCTTACCCACAGGGGCTCAGCTGGGGCACGTGGAGGAAAGCAGCCACGCTGCTGCAATAATGTTATCTTAGCAAATGGCTTTGTTATGGTTGTCGGCTTCCTCAAGGAGCCTTTCCTAATCTGGAAAAGCAGCGGGCCCAACGCTGAGGGAAGTTTTTCATTATCGGCTCCGAGGAGTTCGGAGATGAGAGATTAGGGGGAAAGGCAGAAATCCTCTGTTCCAGGAAAGAAAAATACAGGATTGCTCTCTGGTAAGATGTGAAAATGCCTTGGAAATACTGGCTGCATCCAGAGCAAGATATTTGTAGAAAGAGAGCTCTATCTGTACTGTATTTTTATATATTGTTACATATTGTATATGCTATGCAGTGTATACTGCTCATACTATATATTATATTATAATATTTATATAAAATATAATATATCATATATTATTATATATTTTAAAATTATATATTATATTATACAAATATATATAATTATATGTTACATATAAAATAATATATTATATATATTATTATTATTTTAGAATATTATTTATTATTGTTATAATAATAGCAAACAGGAGTTGAACTCGATGATCCTTGTGGGTCATTGTTTCCAACTCAGAAAATTCTTTACTTCTGTGATCATTGTGTTGCATTTTTAGATATGAAGATGACAATGGTGATGATGATGATGATGATGATGATGATGATGACAATGATGATGATGATG
>VWYP01027936.1:0-22541 GCA_013400435.1 Pycnonotus jocosus | reverse complement strand
TTTTTTTTTTTTTCCTCTCCAGATTTTGTTGCGTCTGTACCAGATAAGCATAGTAAAGAGTAAAGTGCGTAGCCTTACTCTTTCTTTCGTAGCAGTCACGGAAAGTGCGTAGCGCCACTCTGTCTCTTCTATAGCAAATAAGCGGAGTGCGTAGCGTTACTCTTCTTTCGTAGCAAATAGCGAAAGTGCGTAGCGCCACTTTTGTCTCTTTTATAGGAAATAAGCATTGTGCGTAGCCCTACTCTATTTCTTTCGTACCGGATAAGCAAAGTGTATAGCGCCCGCTCCCCGTATCCAGCACCCTTCTTCTGCGAAATTGGTGACAAGAAAATGCGTAACAAAATGTCCAAAATGAATTTTCTGTCTCCTACTGTTTGAGTCCTCATTTTTACGTTTCCCGGTTGCTTGCCTCTTTTGCACCGAATAAGCAAGGCACGTAGTACCCACTTTTCACACTTAGTGGCGCTAAACAAATGCTAAACAAAGGGGAATCACATCGAGCTTTGACTTGCTCTAAAACTTTACTTGAGGCAAAAAAAATTTGACAGACTTGTAATGGTTCAAATGAGGCCTGAGAGAGCTTTTATTTATTTTTTTCATATCTTATCCCACTTGCTGTCTTAAAAACACAATGGGTCCCTCTAATTTAAAAAATAATAATAATTAAAAAAAGAAAAGTACAGATATTGTGGATTGCTGTTGCAATAATTCAGTTTCTTCCTGGTCTGTTTCAGGTTTATCCCACCACAATGCGAGCACTAGGGATGGGGACAAGTGGGTCATTGTGCCGTGTGGGAGCAATGGTGGCTCCATTTATATCACAAGTAAGAGCATTCTTGATAATGTTGGTAAACATTGTGCTGAACACTGCCATCAAATACAGAGAGATGTCCCTGAAATTCATTTAAAAAAGGGGGTGGATGTAATCAATTCCCTTCCAACCCCATAAACAGAGTACTTGGGTGGTCTTTGCCAGATGTAGCTTTGAGTAACTCTCATCATAGAGTTCAGCTCACTTGTATTTGGTACTTTCTGAAAGCTCTTAAGGTTCACAAGATACTGTTTTTTCTGTTGTGGAGTCTCTCAAGCATTTGTGACCCTTTGTGCACTCCTAATTGCTAATGAAGTGCCAGCCCCCCACACCATCTTCGGCCTGCAGGTTCTCATAAGTGCTTCTTTCATGGGGGCCCTGTGTCTCTTCTCCTCTGTGTGTGTCATCTGTGCCATTTCTGCAGTCACACTGCCCATCGAGACCAAGGGCAGGGCCCTGCAGGTGGGTACCACTCTCCAGGAACTCCTGCACATCTAAGGGTTGTTAGGCACCGGTAGATGATGATACAGCCAGAATCCAAACCCAACTCTCCTGAGGATTCACAAGCCTGATAGGCACTCACAGGAATGTGCTGCTGCAGCAGCTTCAAGCACTGTTATCCCAGTTGCCAAAAGCTTCTTTCTTGTGAAACCTCAAGCCAGGCTGCCAGCCCCAGCCACCTCACGTAAGTTTGTGAGCTTTAGCCTGTGCAAGCCCCTCTTTACATCTGTCTCCAATCCTGACTTGAAGGTGCAGCTTCCCCAGCACATGCTCTGCTCTGCCTGTACTGCAAGCAGAGAGGACAGCAGATGCACAGAGCACCTAAACTACCAAAGGAATTTCTTAATCAAATTCAAGGCAAGAGCCCCACCCTCATCAGTCCATCGGCTACGCCCTTGTGGTCAGTATTTTCTATAAAGCAATCAGCCAAAACACTAAGCCCAGAGATCAGGGGGAAAGTTTAAATTTATCAGTCTCCCATGTGCAAGTCACACCAGTCAAATTAGAGGAGGTGGTGACCAGTCCTGTGATTCCAAAAAATTCATCTATACCAGCATGGAGATATTCATGGCATGCAGCAGCCTGTTTACACCACTCTGTGTCACTCTGCAGTCTGACCTGTATAGACCACAACACCATAGGCTAAGAATAATCCATATTCTTTAGCAGCCTAGAGCATGGCAGATGTTTGATCAAGCTAGTTTATGAGGGCTTCCAAAGCAGACTTCAAAAAACCCATCCCTACTAACACAGGGATTGATTGTCAGAAGTGAGACCTTTTGGACAAATCCAAACACATTATTTTCCACTGTATCCATTCCTGTTGGGTTTTGCGTGCATTTTATTAATTTTATGTATTATTTTTACTTTTCTCCTTTTTAGCAAGTAAAATGAGAGCAAATGTTTGATGTTGGATTGAGTAGGAAAGAAAAATAAACCTCTGGACTCTGTTACTTCCTGTGACCTGCATTTGGTGGTGATTGCTTCTCCATACTGTTTCCATTATAAAAAATGCAACTGAACATTGTGAGAGCTATGATTTGTGTAGACAAATGGTAAACTTCTCAAGGACCTTTCCTTTCTTGATTCAATAAACAGATATTTTCTACTCTTCCTGTGAAGTGAGATGAAAACTCTACTTCTAGTGCCATCAGTAGTGACACTGCATACATAATATTAAAAAAAAAAAAAAAGGAAAATCATTAGGTGAATTGAGGCAAAGGGGGAAAAATACATAAAGTATATAGAGTCTCTGCCATAGCAGCTTGACAGGATATAGTACTTTCCTCAACTTTTTGTGCAAATACCATCTGCATGGAAGTAGTAAAATTTGGATCTCAGACTGCACTACAGTGATGATTTCTGATCATTGTTAGGTTGATATTTAAGAACACAAAATGAAAGGTGAGTCAGATTTTTTCAAGTGGATTATTTAAAGAGAGAGATTTCCCAGCTGTTTACAGCAGACAGGTAAGCAACTGGATGCAGAGTACATCCACTCTTCCTTCCTCTGCATTTTCCACTGGGAGAACAACTTGAGTGTGAAGTTGGATCTTTAAGACTTCAAGTGTTGTGGTGGCAGTGCCTCTTATTTTTTTAACTCTCTGCTACTGTAGTATGCACTGATCACACCCTATGTTGCTAGAACAGTCTCCCTCACCATTTTGTTCTGCTCCTTAACTTCTCTGTACTGTTTTCTGGTACTCTGGGATGGTATCACTTACAAGCAACTCTCTTCAGGCAGTAAAAACTTTTCATAAAAAACCAAACAATGATGACAGCAGTATTAAAAAGCAAGCAAACAAACAAGACTCTGGGCAGCGTAAAAACCCACCACATGATCAGAAGTTATGTCAAAGGCCTGCTGCAAACACAACTGAGTATTTTTTGGGAGTGTCCACTTTATTTTAGTGTGCAGTGCCACCCTATGACAAAGACAGGTAGGCTCAGTAGGTGAGAGGCAAAACCAGGCCGTTTTCTCCTTACACATGTACACAACAGAGAGGCACAGAATCCCTTCAATGCTCTATGCACAGCAATAGAGCACCACACCAAGGCTACACAGCTAGTCAAAAGCAGGAGAGAACGTGCAGGAAACGCTCAAAATGTCAAACCAGGGACACAGAGGAGCAGGAATCAAAGACAAAGCTGATCCTTCAATCAGCTCAGTCATATGAGGAAACATCAGCCTAAGTTGTTGAAGGAGACTGGACAGTTCAGAGGTAAGTGAGAATTTTTTGTATTGGAGTCAAAGCAAGGTCTAATCTACAAATGAACTGTTGTTAGAGATGTCACAAGCTGGCACTTCAGGAAATGGAAAATACCTTTGCTATTCCTGTGTGCTTCCTGGCGCCTGTTCCAAGTTGGGATTTGTGCTTCCTATTTTCTGTTCAAATACTGTTCTGTGTTTTCCTGAAGGTAAAACCAGGCATATTCCCAGTGAGAACCCAAGCTGGCTGCCTCTTTTGTTCACAGTAAGGGTTTATTGATTGTGTGGAAAGATTCAGATTTGCTGGGGTTCCTGTATTTACTTCAAGCTGCAAATTGGATCAAAGGTCAGGAACAACTGGCATCACTTCTGGAAGTTCCTCAGAAAGCTGTGGCCAAGCATGAGCAGTTTTCTAATCCTTCTGTACAACCTGTCTGCTTGTAAGTGTGAACTAGAAATAAAAAGTGAGTTCTCGGTGAGACCTGCAAATAAGATTTACCAGTGCCAGTGGCTCAAATAGGAAGTGCACCATCTCCAGGGGCAGCCACAGCTTCTCAGGGCAACCTGTGCCAGGGCTTCAGCACTCTCACAGAGAAGAATTCTTGGCCTGTGTCAGTGGGAAGCCATTCCCCCTTGTCCTGGCACTCCAGGGTGACAGGTACTACAAAAGGAAGGTGTCAGAGGTGGGGACCAGGAATCTTTCCTCTTGCTTTTTCCAGCTAAATGGGAATTTAATCACAATAACTTAGGATATTATCTCTTGTATGACCTTGGTGAGGGCATGTGGCAGTATCTGCTGTATTTATGGATACTTTACTCCCTGTTCATTCCTTTCCTTCTCATTTAGCTTCCCATGGACAGCAGGGGTAGTGAGAGGAAAGCCACATCCATGGACACAGAGGGGATCTTCCATCCAGAATGGCTCCTCACTGTGGCTGAAAGGTCAGTGAGTGGAAGACAAGAATAGATGGACTCACAACTCAGCTGGAAAACATTTTCCACGGGTCTGGAGGTTGATTTGGCAGGTGTTCCCTCTGGAAAGCTCTAGTGTTGCCATTCCTCTCCTATCTCTGCCGCTTTCCCCCACAGCTTTCGTGTCATTGTCCCTCCATATGAGGTGACTTCCCTCTCCTTTGCTATTGGAAGGGACTGGGAGCTTCCCAAGCAGCTGGGGACAGGACTGAATGGATCCTGTCAGCTCTTTCTGAAGGGAATTTGATCTAATCCTGCTGGCTTGTCCCACAGCAAGGACTGCTCCTGTGTTCCTTGTCACCAGGGAATTCTTGGGAGCCAAGCTAAAGAGAGGAAGTAAAATGATGTTTGCAGCAGGTACAGGTGTGTCTGTGCTGGCCATGTAAAGGATGTCCTTGGAATCACAGACTCATTCAGGTGGGAGGAGCCCTCTGAGATCACAGTGCCCAACCATTCCCTGACAGTGCCAAAGCCACCACTGTCCCATGTCCCCAAGCACCACATCCACATGGATTTAAATCACTCCTAAATTCATAAACTTCACAGGACATCTCCCAGAACAAAGCTGTCAGCAAATAGGACTCTAACTGCCCTTGGAGCCCCAAATGGCACCTCTGACCTGACCCCAGGACACTGAGGGGAAGGAGTTATTTTTCCTAAGGAAAAATGACCGTTGTTTGAGTCCTGTCACAGCTTGGAACAGTGGGGTGAAGCCTCCTAAAATCAGAAACATCACAGGAATTCTCCAACACAAAAGCTGCTAGCAACAAAGACTCTGACTGCCCTTGGAACCTCAAATGCCACTCCTGAGCTGACCCTGAGACCCTGGGGGAATGAGGTTTTTTCCACGGAAAATGCCCACTGTTTGGGTGCAGTTGCACTGGCCGACAGTGGGCTGCCGCCTCCTGAATTTGCCAACTTCACAAGATTTCTCTGAAACTAAAGGTGCCAGCAACTAAGACACTCACTGCCCTTGGAGCTTCAAAGACACCTCTTACCTGACCCCAAGACACTGGGGGAATAAGCTTTTTTCCCATGGAAAATGGGCACCATTCACATCCAGTCACCAACAGTGGGGTGCTGCCTCCTAAAATCACGAGTGTTTCTCTCCCAGAACAAAGCTGCCAACAACTAGGACTCTGGCTGCCCTTGCAGCCCCAAATGCCACCTCTGAACTTATTCACTGAGGGATTGATTTTTTTTTTTCCCCCATGGAAATTGGCCACCATTCCTGTCCAGATCCATGTGGCCTTATCCCAACTTTACTCAAAAACATGGATTGGCGGCTGTATGTGGATACATGCAGGCAGGTTTGGGCCTCTTAGACAGCTTCAATTCCTGCTTTTCACAGGTTCCATCAGGGATAATGAGCTTTTTACAAATCTCTTTAATGGTACATTAGGACCTGAGTAAGAAATTTGAATCTAATATTTTTTTCCTTTGCTCTCACACCCCAGATTCCAACAGGATAGTCCCATCCCTCTCCTTGGAAGGCAACATCTCCTACCTGGACCTGTGCCTTCCCCAGCTTTTGGTGGCTGCTGTCTCCATTCTCTCACACTGCCTCATCTCCCTCCTTGGCAGGGTTGACTTATTCATCCTGTGGAGCAAACACAGGGGCAGTCATCAGCCTGCTCATCCCAAACCTGGGCAGCAGGGACAGACTGGTGGGACCCTCTGGATGGTCACCCTATGCTAGCCCCAATTCCTGCTCCACAGTCCATTCCCATTCCTGGATTGACATCTCCTTTAACTGGGATGTTGGACCACAAACGTTTGCTCTGCTGGGGTTTGGGACATCAGAGACTACCCTGAGGCAATGGGCAAAGCTCCTGTTCCCACATGTCTTGGGGTCAGCCCAGAGGTGGCATCTGGGGCTCCAGGGGCAGCCAGAGTCCTAGCTGCTGACACCTTTGGTCTGAAAGAAATCATGCGACAATTGCAATTTTAGTGGGCTGGGTTGGCTGGTTCCCAGAACACCACAGCAGTGGTAGCAGCTCTGTCTTACTATTCCTAACCCAAACTCTTGAGATAAATGCAGAGATGGAAGACTGTGTTGCCACTACTTAGGCAGAGCCCTCTTTGCACAAATTACAGTGCAGTTAGGATTAAAAGAATTGTAAACAAGTCTTCAAGAAAAATGCTCAAACACCTCATTCACTCCTTTTCTACTAATATCAAAGTCAAGGTTGATGCTCTAAAGAAATTTAAAAGCACTAGAAAATCTAGCATGCAGAGGTATTTTACCACACACAATACTTCTTGCTCCATGGAATGTGTTAGCAGCAATCACAACCCAGAATTAACTGCAGCTCTCACAGAAATGCATACAGCAGCCTTGAGGGTGCAAATACCTCCTGCTCCCAGCAGGCTTGGGAAACTACTCATGGGAAGTTGGGTGGTTTGGGGGCTTTTTTCAAGAAAAATATATATTCTATCTTTTTAGGAAAAGGGACCATCTGAAAACAAACGAAGTCCTCTAAATTCAAAGGAATGCATTGAATAAGATTATGGACAATTGTTCACTGATATCAAGGTCTCTCCCTCAAACAAACAATGCTGGAAAACTGGCAACAACAGATCAGGAGAAGGCTGAGGTACTGAACAGGTTTTTTTACCAGTCTTCAATGACAGCCTCTCTTCCCACAGCTCTCAAGTGGATGGACAGCAGGATGGGCACTGGTAAAGTTTTTACCCTGAAGAAGTACAAATCAGGTTTGCTTGACTCAGAGGGCCACAACTCTAGAAACAGAAAGAAAAGAAGGCAGTGGTTATTGCTGAGCTGACTGGAATGACTTCCTAAGTCCCACTCATGGGAGAATGAGTATTTCCCATGGCTGCAATCCTCTGGTGCAATGCTTTCCAGAAACAGGGAGGTTTTCATCACTCTTCTCAGCATAGCTGGTATTCCAGACTTTGCACCGGGGTATTCCAACAAAATGACTAACCTGCTTTTCAGTACAATTCATTATAGCCTTGGATCTCTTGGGAAGCCAGTGTAAGTGAAACACACCAGGCTTTCTATGACTTGAAAACACAGTACTTCATATTCTCTTGTATGGGTAAGAAACAGTCATGGATTTAGTTTAGTTCTCCAGGGATTACTTCTCCAATGTCTAACCTGGCAGTCCATAACTTCTGAGCTCATCATCTGATGGATGATGTGCTTGGAGAGAAATGAACCTGAAAGCTTTGTGCAGAACTTCGGCATTTTTCATCACATGTCATCTCACAGACACTGCTGCATCTTAAAATCCTTTGTATTCATTTTCCTGTAGAAAGTTTCCAAAGGATTCACCTTTCTGAAGGCACAACAGGCACTGCAGAATAACCAGGGTTTCAGGGGCCCTCTGCATTGCTGTGACATTGCAGTTGCATTTCATGCTTGACCAGCAAAAAAGGCCAACAAATTTGTTATCACTGCTTATGAACATCCACATTATATTCTTCTGACTAATTATCCTACTGGCAGCACTTCACTGCAAACATTACAAATCAGAACCAAGAGATTTAATTTGTGTCTTGGCAAGGGGGTGATTGAACTGTCCCCCCACAAACCTCTGCAGAAATATAAAAAATATCTCAGAGCAGTCCCAAACAGCCTGGATGGGATATTCCTACTTCATACACAGGATTTCCTGTGATCTGTGGAGACAGGGCCATTGTCCTGTGAAAAATTGCCGTTTGGTGAGAAGGAGAGGTAGAGACTACTAAGTGCTGTGTTAGAATCACCACATAAAATATTGCCAAAGGTATTGTGGGTTACAGCCCCAAAACTGCTTTCAGTAGTGGGGTGAACCTGCAAGACAGAGGTTTTCATCTTAGCACAACACACAGGATACTTCTGAGCATCTCAGAAGAAAAGCTGTGAAACATTTTGTCCGCCACAGATGAAAAACTTCCAAGAAGCTGGGAAGAAAGACAAAATGCCCTCCTGAGGGTGAAAGAGATGGCTAAAGACAGCTTTTCTCAGTGTCGGTCTAAAAAGTGTACTAAATCTAAAGCAGGACTGTTCCAAATTATTCCCCCACAGTCCAGGAGAGAGAGACACCCCATGCATTGAGGTGTCAGTAGTCAAAAAGACAGCAAAATTTAACTCTAGTCCAGGATAACTCCCATTATTTCACCAGCTGTTTTAAGAGAATATCTTTTATTACTCATGCTTTTTATGGGGGTCCTTTTTATTTTTTAGAAACCTTGTTGAGAGCATGTTTGCTTTCAAGATGCTAAAGGCTGTTTTTGAAATGGCTGCACTAAATTGTCTGAGGCGGAACTTAGACAATTCCTTCTGTCTGAGGGGTGAGCGGCTTTAAGAGGCTCATATTTCTCTTGATACAGCTGGACAGGCTTTCTTTCAGTAGAAGCAGACTTTAAAAAGTGTCTGCTGCTATATCATCTCATTTTATAATCAGAGATTGCTCCTGAGAAAATATAAAGCAGTAGGCAAGCTAGAAGGAAAAGGCTAAAACTCCTGTATTTAACACCAATATCGGGTATTTGTGAGGTTTCCCTTTGGCATGCTCAACTGGAAGGATGAGAAGCAACGGGCACAAACATAGGAAATTCCAATGAAACATAGGAAAAAGCTTTTTTACCACAATAATGGCCAGACACCGGAGTCTCCATCCTTGGAGATATTCAAACCCTCACTAGAAACAGCCCTTTACAAGCTGCTTCAGGTGACCCTGCCCTGAGCGGGGTCAGGGCTGGAGACTTCCAGAGGGGCCTTCCCACCTCGGTGGTTCTGCAGTGCCAGGGTGATAATGGCGTCCCAGACTCATCCCAGGGAATTTTCTAAGGCGCTGATGGGCATGAAGCTTTTCAGAGCAGTTCCTGTGAAGCAGGAGCATTCCTGTCACAGTTGCTAGACAGGGCTGAAACCAAAGTTAGCCCCAGAACAGCACATTGTATTGTCGCCCTTGTGTGGGTCTTTGATGCCGCTGTTTTGGCTCATTTAATTCTACCTTCAAGATGAGTCAAAGCTGGAAGTTTGGGTGAATTCTACATTAGGATGTCTCTGAAGACCAAAAGAAAGCTCTGAATGCTTCATGATCTTTTTCTGTCGGCCAGTAGAGGGAGAAAAGAGAGAGGAAAATGGAAAGTCCTTTTTGATTCTCTGAGGCTGAGCAGCAATTCTCTATCATATAGGTGCCAGGATTTCACAGCCCTGCAGTCAAACTTCTTCTGTCAGAGCTATTGCAGCAGATAAAACCTCATGATGTTTAGTTATTCTTTTAGATATTGTTACCACGCTGAACATTCTGCGATGTAGCTAATGTCAAGGGCTGAATCCAGCTGTAATCTGTCCTGGCAGCTGACCTATGCCTGTGGAAAACTGGATTCAGCACAGTTTTCCATGCAGCTAGAGCTGCATTTGTTGCATTAAAGTCTGTGTTTTGTTTAAACCTTTATTCCCCTAACAAGACTGTAAAATGATTAAATGTGCTCCAGCCATTCACAAGGATTTTCTCTGACACAAAGAGAAAAAAAGCACTCTCAGGTGTTTACTTCCAGCAACTATCCCTGGACTAGAGGGGGACAGGGGAGAAGATCAGACCCTCAGCCCAAATTTTCATTGCTTTGAACACTTGATAGCAGAGGGAAAGAGTATAGTTCTGAAGCCCAACCACTTGGCAAAGTGAGGACCTCATGAGTAATACTGATACAAATTAACCTCACAAAAACTGAATTTTCAGGGCCTGCTCCAGCATAATGCATCACTTCTAACAGAGTGGCATCTGTATGCTGCTTTTTTATGTAGCAGTGGATTACACGTTTCATTTATTGATGAAACAATAAATTGAAAGTTATTAATGGACAAATACAGGAAAATAAGTTGTAGTTCATCTAAAATTAAATCATCCTTGTCTGTGTTCAGTTTCAAATACAGTTATCCACTGGGCTGAGGACTGATTAAGCCCCAAGGTGAACAGGATCCAGGTTGCACTGCTACTCCAAAGCTGTTCTGTCATGAAACTGCACAATCTGCCCCAGCCATCTCCAATAGTCCCTCTTCCACTCCAGAACTCCATTTTTGGTGGTTTTAATAGAGTTCTGCTCTCAAAACAGTATTTCCAGAAATGCATAAATGGTGTTGAGTCCCAAGAGCAATTTTCAGAGCTGAATGCATGGCACATAAAAGCCACTCAATCAGCCCTCAGTGACATGGAGTCTTCTACATATAACTGCCTCAGGAACAGCCCTTTGGAAAAAAATTGCTAAGGCTTGAGTCTGGCTTTTGATTGAGATGCCTGTGAAACTTCTCTCTGAGGTTTGTAACTTGCCATGCACACTTAGTTACTTCTACATAACTTTTTCTAGAGGTAAAAAATTTGCACCTTCAGCAAGTCTTCCTGTAGAAGAATAGGAAAGGAAAACATGATAGAGATTCTCTCTCCTTATTTTAACGTGTCAGATTCCCCCCGCCCCCTGCTGAATTTCATGGCAAATGAAGAAACATGTTGTGCACAGTTGAAAACTGCAGCACAGTCAAGGATGGAGGGTTTTCTTCTGAAAGATGAATAAAACCTTAAATGAACACCAGGACATGTCCACGTGGTGGCAGCAGAGGAGGACAGTGAGGGAACAGCTACGGGAAGCCCGAAGACAAACATTAGTAAAATGAAATCAAGCATTTCTTAGTTAAGGGCACACCTACAAACGTGCACCTTCAAAATTAGGGCTGTGATCCAATGTGCCGAGTATCTGTGACTGCCCAAACCCAGCTGGAAGACTGAGGTCTAAACACCACTGCAATAAACAAGCACATCTACACCTGGTGCTACTTAGGAGTGAAGCTGCCCTGGAGAGGGAAAGCAGGTGTCTAAGTTTGCAGAACGCCATGCCACCAGCCACAAAAGCACATTTACTGAGAGGGTGCATAGGCACCGGCTGCCCAGGGAAGCTGTGGATGCCCCATCCCTGGAAGTGTTCAAGGCCAGGTTGGATGGGGTTTCTAGGAACCTGGGATAGTGGGCAGGTGTCCCTGCTCATGGCAGAGGGGGTGGAACAAGATGGAGCTTAATTGTTACCAAACTGTTCTATGAACTGAATTTCCTTCCTGTGTCTCACAGATTCTCCCAGCACCCAGCAGCACCCGGAAGCGAGGCACAAATTCCAGCTGGAAGCTGAGCAGCAGGAGCAGGCAAGCAGCAGGGTTTCCCTCTGTACACACAGGAACAAACACAGTGCTAGCAATGTGGTATTTGCCCCTAAGGAGTCTCTGCTATTGCTTGTAACTCTAGGAAATAAAAATCTCAACTTTAGGGAAACCTGCAGCTCACTTGCCTTTGGTCAAGTGGCATAGAAGAGCTGATGGAAAACAACAACAACAACAACACACCAAAAAAAACACAAAACAAAAAAAAAAAAAACCCACCAAAACAAAACAAACCCCAAACCAACCAATCAAACAAAAAATAAACACCAAAAAACCCCCACCCCAACACAAACCAGGGACCTGCTTGGCTTCAGAGCCACATGTGGAAACAAGACAAGGGTGGTCCAGATTGAACCTGAACAGTTCAGCACCCTCCACACAACAAGCTGGCACAACAGCTATTCTTGCCCAGCATTTCACCATATGCAAGGCCAGATTCATCTTCTCTCTCCCTGGAAAAGTCCTTCAGCTGTTACAGGTCAGGAATAAAGAAAGATAAGCTTAGTAAAAAGAAAGGTGGACAAGAAAAACCTTCAAGCAACTAAATAATGGTTTTCTAGTCTGAGAAATAAGTGGTATAACTGAGCCTGTTGTATCTTTTTAAACATTATCATCTCTGCTTTCCCTCTTGCAAGCTGGGTGAGTGCGTTCTTCCTTCTGCCTCACCATTTAGAAAGGATCCCAGAGACAAACCAGGCCTCCAGCAGTCCCCAGATTTTTAGCTGGTAGTGGGCCAGGTGGATATTTCCAGCCAGATCACCAGTGAGCAGATCTCCCAGGGAGTTACAAGGGAGGAGCAGGACACAGCATATACTTCTGCAAAATTTCGTGCTTTTACCTTGGAGGAAAAGGATTCACTGAATTCCACATGAGCTAGAGAAGGGAACGATAGAGTAAGGAGCTCCTCAGGCTTTACACAGGAGCTGTATTTCTTGAGCAACTGCTGGGAGAGGAGATGGGTATTCACAAAGGAGTTTTCGCCAGGAGCTTGCCATTATAATTTGCTGTAGTGAGCAGATACTTACACATAACACACTGATTTCCAGACTCAAATTCAAAGTCCTCAAATCTGACACAATTCCACCTGGCTGGTCAGAGGCAGCAGCAATGACCCATCACCCTTGTACATAAATGGGGCAATACAGGGCGATAGCATTTCTGTAAGATGCCTTAGACAAGGAAGTGAAAAGAGCTAGAGTTTCAACCTACCTGTGCTTTGGAAGCACCTGGGAGAAGCAAAACAAGGCTGGACAATAGCTTAGGACAGGATAAGTCAGTTAACATCTGTATCACTAAGTGCTTTGAATTTTAAAAGGCATTTTGGATGGAAAAGAAGTCGGTTCCTCCCAGCTCTGCTGAAGCCCCTGCTGATTTCTCCCTTACATAATCACCTTTTTCAATAGACTAGATGTAAGTTAGTATTTACTAAGCCAGAAACCACTCTTGTCTCCAAAACTGTAGGCTGAAATTATTTATGCTACCCTTGACATGCATGAATTTCAGGACCTGCTAGTCAGCAATAGATTTTTGCTGGTTTTTAAACGTAAATATGGCATTTAATAGGTACATTCAGGACTGGCAGCCAAGCAACTGTGAGTTCCTCTTGAGCAGGCAGGCCCAGCTAATTTTGAAATGGATTGCTCTGTGAAAGAAGCATAGCACTTTCCAGATCACAGAAATGGTTTACTGGCCCAAGTCTCATATAAAATAGTCTCTTGGTGAGAAGCTGAACAGTTTTAAAAGGTGTCAGAGAAACCATTAGGTGATAAAAATTCACAGAGCAATTTTGCAAGAGAAAAAGCATAAATAAAAAGGGTATCGTTTCTCTCCCAGACTTTCCCGTGAGTCAGCTGCATTCAAAGAGATGTGCCACAGCTAGAAATGAGCTAAAGGCAATTAAAGAGTTTGGCTGCCTGTGTCAAACCTTCAGCTTGTACTCCTGCACTTTAATCAGAAAAGCAACAATTACATAAACAGTGCCACTAAATTAAGGGAGAACAGAGAGTGCAGCCGGCATAGATCAAATCCTGTATGGGTCTTAAGAAGGAAAGAACAACTGATCCTTGTTGGTGTGTGAGAGTATTCATTCTGCATCCAAAAAAACATACATACAAAGAACTGACTCTTGCAAGGAAATGTAGATGATACAACACAGCTTCCAGCCAGCCCAGGCTATTTTGGTTCAAGGCTATACTGACTTGCCTTTGAGTTTGTAAGGTTTAATTATGCCAAGGTTACAGAGTCTTCTTGGAGGCCTTTCAGGCCACATACAAATGTGACAGGCTACTTAGAGTGTGAAAAGGAAGAAATCTGAGCCCCAATAGTAAGCACAAGATATTCTGGGGAAAAACGTAATCAAAATTTCACGCCACTCATCTTAATCCAACACTAGGTAAAATTTTTAAAACCCCAGTTTTACAATGCTTAAAAAACCAGTAGCTTGTAGTCTCTTGCTAAGCTACTTTTAAGCAAAGAGAAAAAATCCACAAAGAGAGAAAAATTAATCAGGGGAACATCTCCATTGCAATTAAGCAGAACTTCCTTCTTTGACAGGACAACCAACTTGGTGCAGGAACTGCAAAGAAAAGGACATTTCTGGTGGCATCAGGATGGCTACTTGAGAAGTTGTGATGAGAAGTCTGGGATTTCACAGTCCTGTTTCTTGTGCCGTAAGAAAGCCACATGCAGCATCCAAGCCAATCTAGCTATTGCCAGGCAGAACCCCTGCATCTCTCTCACCATGTTAGTATACAGCCTCTGAAGCCCATGGACCCAGAAAGCCAGGTGAGCTTGAACTGCAGCTTGGGCTGGTGGAGCATCTGGTGGTCAGGAGAACCTTCTCCTGATTTTGAACTCCTGTGTTGACACTGCAGTCACACGGCATACAAGAGTTACAGCTGGTGCAATGAACACTTACTGTGCCCACCTTGAGCCAAAAAACATCAGTGCTGTGGGACCTGTGCATGAGGTATTTCTGAAGGGATGAATCAGGGACAACATTTGCAGTGTGGTAAAGCTGCTGTCCTGCAGTGAAGAGCTATTCTGAAAAAGAAAAAAAAGCAGCAATACTGTGTAGATTAATTTATGCTTTACCCTTGCTTCAAACAAGCCTAGAACTAGAGAAAAGAGCTCATTAGAGTCCACACTAATGGGAATTACTTGTCACACTTAAATTATGCAACTCTCCTTTCCCCCAACATCTCTGCCTCCTTCCTCAGTATTGCAGTGCCTCTTCCTTCAAAAGATGTAAATAATTCTTGGTTCTGCTGTTCCCTTTCCCTCAGGGGTGTTTAGAATACAAGAGCCAGAATCACTTGTAAAGAGGTGGAGAGGGAAATCTCCTCTGCACAAAATGCTGCACCTCACTGTGGACTGTGTGACTCTTTTCTTACCAAATGCCTCTGTATCCAACAGATGGTCCAAAAGGAGACCATGCAACAGATCTTCAGGGACAAAATCAACAGCAGATACCCCACATGCATTTCAATTCTAGCTCTCCTCTGGAAGTCCAAATTATTTCACATGACCACACTTTCCTTAGCAGGTCAGTAGTTACACCCCTTGCAACTGGCTGCCCATATCGAGGCCAGAAAAGAAAAAAATGTTCAGAGGAGTATTAATTGCTGTCCTTCAGCTTTGCTAGAAGCTTTCCTAACCCTCTTCCTCCAGAGAAATTTAAGGTATAAAGTCCCCTGTGAAAGGCTTGGGGGTTCTGTTACCACCACCAGCATGCCTGAGAGCCTGGTTGCCCCCTGCAGCTCTGTCCATCTCCCAGGGCACAGGGGGGACCATGTCCAGGGTGAGGCTGTCATTTTCCTGGGCAGCACATCCTCTTCCCAGATGTCAGAACTGGAGACTGGCACATCAGGAGCCCTGAGAACAGGTTTCCTTCTGCCTAGCTCCTTGCCACCAGGAGCAGGCATGGTAACACATCCTGCCCCCACTTGTTGGAAGGTTTCAGCCAGGATGTTATTCCCCTAATGCCACACACATTTTCACAACGGGAAACCTCCCTCGTCTGTGATACAGCACTAAATTACAAGCACTAAGCTGCTCTATTTGCACAGCTGAAGACACATTGGGGAAATCACATTTTTAAACCAAAACTCCGACACATTTGTTGTCATGATGGCAGAGAAGCTTTTTAAAGCTGGTTATAACACAAGTCAGTCATCAGCAACAGCAGCCTGACAAAATACTGCAATTTACAGCTCTGCTAGTTCAGGAGAACTATTATTTTTGTAAGGATTGACTGATGTTTTCTGAACTGTGCTAGAATATGAGGTTTTCTTTCCAAAAGCAGCATGATATGGGGATAGGAGAAAGAAGGGTTTAAGCAACAAAGACACCAGTATTTGGTACATCTAATAAATCAAAAGTTACCCATGTGATCCTGTAACTATTGCACCAGAATGACCTGGTGTAAGGGCAGACTGAAGTTCTTCAGCCATTTAGCAGCAGATGGTTGCCAGGTTCACTTGGTTACATCACATTGCTTCATCACATACACTTTATTTTTATATTTATATTTCAATATTTGCGTGGACTATGAGAAGCAACACAGAGATGGAAAAGAGCTTGCTATCTTGTGTTTAAAGGATGGGTGTGTATGTAGTGCACAGTAGTGCTGGAAGCAGAAGAGATGGATGCAGGCAGAGGTTTCCTGGCTCATAATTCATTGATAAATGCTGCTAGGGCTGAGCATTAAAATCCTCCTTCACAAATACACTTCATTTCCAAGTCTAGTTTTTACCTACCAGTTTGAAACTTTGAGTCAAACACCACCCTTCCCCCTCTCTTGAGAAAGTAAATCTAAACCCTTCCACTCAAAACAGAGAAAAAACCAACCATTTGGCAACTGGAATCATGTCAGTATGGCCTCCTTAATGTCAGAGACAAGACTAAGAGCTTGGCATAGATAAATCTCTCTGGAACCTGAAGGCATATTTACAATGGATAAGCCAGCACACCAAGTTCCAGATCACTTCCTTTCCAGCCAGATAACACTGCAGCCAGAGCAGTCCATCTTAGCTCCCTGTGCTGCTGCAGCAGCTCCTTCCCCCTGGTAAATCAGGTTATCCCAGAGGAACAGGGCTACCAATTCTATTTTGACAGATGAGTACAACTTGTGTACAGGACTTGACACCAGCCATGCACCCAGATGCTGGAGGATAATATTTCCTGGGCACCTTTCAGGAACTGAATAGATATAAGGACTGGAGCACCACAAGGTTTACTGTAATAAAAAAGTGTTTTCTGAAACAGGGTGCTCAAGTGTGGACTTCCAAAGAGGGGGGGAGGGTTGGAGGGAAACAACATGATTCACAAATATTTACCCAGTACACATGACAACCTCTTCATTGAGGAAAAACACACAAAAGCCCCAGACTGCAATACTGGCCAGCTGTCAAACAAACAGATGTGTGGCCACCAAGACTATCCCTGAAAAAGGACAAGGAGACAGAGGACTGAGGAAAGGACTGACAAAGGACAGGACAAGGAGACTCTGCCAAGGCCAGAGTTTGGCACAGGGGCAGGTCAGACAGGACAGAGAGCAGCTCAGTGCCAGCTGCACCCAAACATGTGCACCCCACATCTCCTGGCAGAGGGTCAGGAGCTGTACTGAAGGAGGGGGTGGTACAGCTCACTTCATTTGCAGATGAGGGGACAGATTCCTCCTCTCCAGGCACTGAGGTGTCCCAAGGAGACACTGGCACCACAAGGTATCTGACTATGCTGCTGAGCAGCAGCAGGGGTGACATGGGCCAGAGGCCCCAGGCATCGAGATACCATGAGAGTGATCTCATCTCCCTTGAGTTCATTGCCCTGTGCTCAGCCTCCACATTGGCTTTGCCTTTACCAAAGTTTCCCAGCTTCCCAATAGAAGAGACAGCCTGGCTCCCAGGTGAAAAATAATTCACAAACTGCAGGTAACCTTTAGGGAGCAGGGGAAATCTCTCTTGGCAGTGCTCCCAGTCTGAGCTGTCACTGCCCTCAATCAGTCACAGGTGCTCTTCCATGTCAGAGTAACCCATGCTTACTGCCAGCTCCTGTCTCTCCCCATCCTGTTAAGCATCTCACAGCAGTGTTTGCTTCATCCCCACCACCTGCAAGGAGGTTGTTGTCACAGATTTGCCTGTGTCGGAAAGCAAATTCCCATCAACCCCAGGTACAACTTTCCTGCTTTTCTGTCAGCCCATTGCTTTTCTTACTTCTGAGCTCACTGCCTCATCTCTCCATCCCACCAAACATCCCACATCAACACTGCAGAACAGATGAGACAGAGCTTTAATAATGTATACATTCCCTTGCTGTACTTGCTGGATGCCTGAGAGCACTGTTTTAATGAATCAGAACAGGCTTTCTCCTAATACCATTGTTTGGAGCCACAGCACAGTCAAACTGAACATATTTTGAAGGCTGTTTCTGAGAAGATAAGAGATGAGACCCTCCAAAGAGACATGGATCTGGGGGCTTGAGGGAAGATACTTTCTTCAGGCAAGTTTGACCAAGGACATCACTGCTTTGGTGCAGAAGCCTCCCATCATCAGTGTATATGGTTAGGCAGTTCTTAGAAGAACAGTGGAATTTTCCAAGAGGATATGGTGAAATCCATGTGCTTTGCAGCCTCCTTATTCACATGCTCTGTGCTCATGTACTGGCTCTTTAGATCACATTTCTCTGCTGCTTAATGTTTGTCTTCAGTTCTTCTCCTTTCCCCCTTCCTCCAGGTCTTGCCCCAAGTTGTGCACAGCAAACTGAAAGGGGTGACTTCTCTCAGCTCTGTCCAACCTTTGCACTATATATGTATATATATATAATCTAAATTATATGCCACAGCAAAATATTCCTCTAACAAGAATGTCCTGGGGTTTAGACAATGGGTATAGGCAACTTAAAAGCTTTCTTTTAAATTTCAGCTCCTGCCATCTCAGGCATTAATTTACTACCAGCACAGAGGTGCATATTCTGTTAGTGCTGTGCATACCAGTCTTCATGGAGAGGAAAAAAAAAAAAACCAAACCACAACAGAACAGCTCTCTAGGGACATGCCTGCTCATTTCTGGCTCATTAACTTTAATGTCATAGTACAGCTCTGACAGGTTGGGAAGACAGGTAAAATAGGTGATCTTTGCTATTCTCTAGATCGTGTCTAGCCTACACTTATATCTTAAAGTCACATTCCTGACCCTCACACTGTGTTTTAACCAGATAATAGGAAGCAAGCCTGCCCAAAGTCTTGCTGTTCATTTTGCTCTTAGCATCACACACAAGCACTGGGCTCCTTGTTCAGAGTGTTATTGTAATCATTAACCCTGGCACAGCTGAATGTGCTGGAACTCCACACAGTACCTGATGCAATGGGTTTCTGCAGCTCCGGGGGTGCCAGGCCCCTTCCAGGAGGAAAAACACCCAAACCAGTGTGTGCACACAGCTTTCACAAGCAGGGGGTTGACATCCTTCACATTTGATAAGTGTTTTTTTTCCCCAGGACTGTTCTCTCTGACATTGGGCAAGGAAGAAGGAAAACAAATACATGTTTTTCTGTTGAAACCCCTCCATAATTCAGACAACAGAAAGAGTCAAAATTTCACTTTTAACATCTGCTGCCAAACAACACTCACACTTCAACACTTACAATCTGACATCCTGGGCACACTTTTGGGAATACCAGTGAGGTCCCAATGCTCTTTGTGCTGTACTGACAGACAACCTTAACTTGTACTCTAAAGTTTTGCTACTGTTATGATCAACACAGGGAGTCCAGAGTGAGTCAGTCATTCACCTTCTCAGCCACCAGACCCCAACAGAGATGGAGCCTACATCAAATCCACAGATGCTATTGAAACATTCTAGACCTATGCCACCATCATTGGGGTATCCCATAAAACAGAGATGAAGGTTCAACAGAGGTATGTGGTACCTCACCCTAATTTCCAGGTACACACCAAAATGAGTACTCCATCTCTGCTGCCACCACCACAGGGTGCTGCACAGGAAGGTTTAAGCTGCTGGAGGGCAGCTCTGGATGTATGCAGACCTGTGGGAAACAGTAAGCACATCTGTTTGCCAGGATTGACAAAATGGCTCAGAAATGTCTCTTGTCTGGAGGCTAGCAGGATGTGTACAGGCTGGCAACATGTCCTGGGTAAACAGCTCTTCACAGATTTTTCAGGGAGCCACATGCTGCAGGTTAGAATCGTTTTCTGACTCTTACAGTCAAAATGGTATCTATAAAGTGTTTCCATTACAATAAGTCTTCATTTTCCTAAATTAGTTTTCCAAAGTGTTTCCAACCATCTCAAGCAACAACAGCAAATTAAACAGTACGTAAATAACCTGTATCATACCCACCAGCTTCCACTGATCACAAGAGGCATGAGAAAGGACAGGAACAAAAACTGGAAGTGGAGAATATTTACCTTCCTCAGAAACTGGTAAAGCAGAAGATGAATCTGGGGGGCAGGGGGAATAAAGTTTAACAAAATAAATCCACTAAAATCTTGTTATTGGTAGAGCTGGTTCAGAGAAATCTACTGAGAATATTAAGGTACAACACATGCCTCTGCTTCCCCTCTTTTGGTGGCACTCTGGGTCATGTCATGGGAACTGACCCTTTTACAATGGGCTCCCTCTACCCCTTCTATGTGCCCCAGGAAAAGGCACAACCATCTAACAAGAGCAGTCAAGCTCTCAAGCAAAAGTTAGTACAGATGGCTTGAGCTGTTTATTTTTCTACTTCCCGTTTAGAGTGTCAGGTTCCAGACAGTGGTTATTAATTAACCAGAGGTCAGTTCCATGCTGAGACCAATCGTCCCTCCCAATAAGCACCTGTTTTAAACAAGCACGAGCCAACCCAAAAACGAGTTTAAATAATCAGTCATTCCTCAGGGATATTTCTGCACTTGATCTGGTGGCAGTGCAAACTGCAGAGATATGAGGACTACCACCTATGTGGAGTACCTGGGGTGAGCACTGAATTAACTTGCTGCAGTTTTGGATACATCAGAGCATGGAAGAGTATCTTGGAATGATCTCAGACAGTAGCTTAAGGCAAAGCACATTCAGCAAATAAACATTTTTATAACAGCAGCACTGCTTTGTGGCTGCCATAGTGTAACCCCAGCTGGCAGCCAACCCCATGCAGCCACTTGCTTGCTTCCCAACAAGCAGGATCAGGGACAGAAAGGGAATAATGAAAGTGAGAAAACTTGTGGATTGAGATAAAGGCAGTTTAATGGGTAACACAAGCACCATGCATGCAAGCAAAGTAAAACAAGGAATTAATTCACTATTTCTCATGGTCAGGCAGGTGTTCAGTCATCCCAGGACAGCAGGACTCCATCATAGGTAATAGCTATTTGGAAAGATAAACATCCCTTCTCCAAACATTTGTTTCACTTCCTCCTTCTTCCCACAGCTTTATATGCTGAGCATGATGCCACAAGGTATGGGATATCCCTTGGGTCAGTTAGGATCAGCTGTCCTGCCTGTGTCTCCTCACAAACCCTTGTGCAGCCCCAGCTTCCCCACGGGCATGAGGTGTGAGAAGCAGAACAGCCTTGACTCTGGGCAAGCCCTGCTCAGCAGTAGCAAAACCATCTCTAGCACCAACATCCTTTTCAGCATAAATCCAAAACACAGCCCTTTACTAGCTACTTTCTAGTGAAGAAAATTAACTCTACCCCAGCTAAAAGAAGCACGGTGGCATTGAGTGGAGATGGTACTTCATCATTTTCAGAGCTAGGGTTTGAAATTCACCTTGGAAATGTGCATGTGCAAATGTAAAAGCGAACAGATCCATGCTGATGGTACTGCAAGTCTGATGCATTTTAATATGAGAAATTTAATTGCTGTGCTTCACTTCTGAAGCCCAAGACAGTTGCCCAAGCAGATGTGCTCATTCACACAGCAGTGAGGCAAAACAGAAGAAAGCAGGATAGGGGAAGATTAGACATGGCTCAAATTGCTAGAAAGGCAAAACAGTTTACTTCCACAAAACAGAAGAGACAGACCGGACATATCTTTCCAAGCTCCGAGTTTCTCTGATCTGAGGGATCAAAGTATTAATTTGCTTAATGCTGCCAGGGCAGCTCTGCTCTTCACAGAGAAAACTGTCCATCCATGTCACCAGCTGTGCCCTTGCCTAGGAAACAAGAGAGGGAGGGAGGTTTCTTTTTGTCTTTAAGCTCAGAGCTCAATTAACTGTGTGGGTCCCTGGGCTTGGGGCAGAGGCTGGGGAGGTGAGCAGTGGCAGCAGCAGCACCTGGCAGTATTAGTGCTGAACTAGGGAAAGAAGCAGAAGAGAGATTAGAGAAGCATTAACAGACTGAGCAGGGGCACAAGAGGTTCTGGTTTTGTAGAGGAGAATACAAAGGGGCAGGTAGAGAGCAACAGCTAAGACAGTATTTCATTTATACAGGTTTTTGGGAAATGAGCACAAATGTGTAATTAGATCACTACTTATGCATTCAATCATCAACACTCAAGATCTCAGATCTCTTCTTATCCATGGCCATTTCTCTTCAGGACAGACACATTTATTTTTTTAATAGAACAGCTATACTTTAGGCTCTGCTTCTCCATCCTCACCCCAAAATCATAACAGACTTACCAGATGATGTTTCCTGAGAAGAGAAAGTTGAGAAAAAGCCTTTCATGACTGCCTCAACCCTGGAAGGAAAGTCACTGTTGCTGCTGAACCTCAAGATTTTATGGGACAGACAGGAGTGTTACCACAGAAGTTGCCTGTAAAAAAGACCAGAATGGGATGTGAACCTTTTTCTCTTGAGGGCTGTAAGCCATAACCTTTCAAAAAACAGTGTCAGGAAGTATTTCCCTCTTTAAAATCCCCTTAACACAAAATCCTCTTGTCATTCAGCTTTGAG
>VWYP01027934.1:0-27787 GCA_013400435.1 Pycnonotus jocosus | reverse complement strand
TTCTCCTCTCCTGCCTCTAGACCCGCAGCCTGAGCTCTCTGCAATGCCCTGGATTGCAAAATAGCCCAAAAGTTCCCAAAAGAAGCACCAGCTCTCTGATCCCACGGAAGAGCCACCCTCCCATGCTCCAGTTGTCACCTGACACGGGGACACGGGTGAGGGGTGACAGAGGGACAGGGTCAGGCAGAGGGACCATCCTGGAGGCACGCAATTGTGNCATCCTGGAGGCACCCAATTGTGTAAAAGGCAGCTCAGAGAGGAACCGGAGGATTTGGATCCTGTTTCTTGCTTAACTCCCTGATATCTGATCCCTGGGGAGGAAGAGAGGATTCCTCTGCCCCCGTCAGAGGGGACTTAAGAAGGGCCACTAAGAAAAACTTCTGAAGCACCACGTGAAGACTGTGAGCCCTTCCCAACACTGTGGGTGCAGGATAAGGGGGGATCCCGGGATTGTGCACAGTCCCGGTGCTGCCTGGGTGACCAGGGACAGGGGGGACAGCTCCTGGTGGCCTCCCAGCCCTGCTGCTGGGAGGAAGCACCAGCCCTTCAGGAAGGGGATTTCGAACAAAACTGAGATCACGGTGCTGTTTGACCTAATCTCAGGCCATTCTGCCTCCAAATCCCTCCTAATTCCTCGCTGATATTAATTACAGTGTATCCGACCCAGGCCTGGGGAATGGTAGCTCTTCCCGGCATCCCAAGCCGAGTGCTTCCCTGGGATCCTGCTCACAGCCAGCAGCCCCTGAGCCAAATAATCCCTGGCCTAATGCGCCGATTTAAATTAGATTTGGGCCCTCCGTCCCTGCTCCGCCACTTTCCGCTCGCTCCCCACAGCTGCAGCGCAGACAAAACAGGAGGGATTCGGAGGGAGGAGCTGACTGTCTCCTCCAGCACTCTTGGATCATGGGATTTGGGTTTCTGCCGGGATTTGGGCTTTGCCAGGCTGCCTCTCCCCAGAGCAGCCACCCGCTGCCTGCAGAGTGTGGTGGCAGCAGCTGCGGTGTCACCGTTGTCACCCCGGTGGCTGGGAGAGGCTCTTTGGTCCCCGCTGCAGGGCTGGGGACGCTGCAGCTCAGGCACAGAGTGAAGTCGAGGTTTTGCGCCGACCTTTGAGCTGAAAATTGCTTTAATGGAGTAATGGATCCAAGGGAAAGACGGGAAGTTCTTGCTGGGCGTTTCCAAAACCAGCTCGTGCCCCACGCGAACAAGGGAAAATTCCTGACAGGAAAGCATCCCGCACCTTCAGCAGAGCATCCCCACGCAGGCACCACAGGCAGGGAAGCTCCCTCAGGCTGGTCCGTGGCTCCTGTGTGCTGGGAATTCGCTGGGAAGCCCTCAGGGCACGAGTGACACCCCCAGGGACACCCAGACACGCTCCCTGCAGGTGGGATGAGCCGAGCAGGGGCTGTTATTCCAGAGCCACTTCCCAGGGCAAAGCCGGAGCCCGCGGGCGCTGCCCTTTGGCCGCAGGCGGTGACCCGTGGGCAGCACATCGTCCGAGCCCCGCGGGGCGGTGATGGATGGTGCTCCCCGCCCCCGCAGCCACAGACCCGCTGTCCCCTGCCCTGCTGGGACAGGCTGGCCCGAGGGGCTGCTCCAGCCGGGAATCAAAGCTTTGGGAACGCGCATGGGAGCTCCAGAGCCTTCCAGGCAGGCAGGATCCACGATCCTCCAGGAGGGCTGGGGTCAGCCAGGGGCTGCCTTGCCCAGCTCCTGCCCTGGATTTGGCAGGGGTTTGGGACGCTCCAGGCGCTGAGGGTGCAGGCACAGCCATTCCCTGCGGCGCCTTCCCAAGGCATTACCGGTCTGGCTTAGCCTCCCACTCCCCTCCCTCCCTGCCCTGGGGTTCACTTATGGGATTTTTTTATCTGCTAATGTTTGTGCCGCACTCCGTGGGGAAGGGCAGGCAAAGCCCCGAGGGCACGGGTGCAAGGAATCCTCTTGTTCCATCCTAACTCTTCCAGGACACAACTGGGAGTGAGATCCCCTCACCGGGCAGGAGCAAGGAGTGAAGCAGAGCTGCCTCCTCCTCCTCCAGGTTTTACCATAATCCAGCTGGTTCTGGCCCGGTTGGGGAGACGAGCGTTTCCTGCGCCCGTCCACACCATTCCAGATAAATCGATGGAGTCAGCAGGATGGGAAGTGTTATCACGTACTACAAAAACATGGAATAAATCCAAGTCCCAGATTATCAGATAAATGGGCTCCTGATAACTGGCATGATTGGAAAGTAATGGGGAAATAGTTAAACGTGGTGGCAGGGGGGGGTGTAAAACATGGAAAAGATCCAGGAATTCTTTGCCGTGTCCCTGAGCTGAGTGGGCTCGGAATAGTCTTCCCCTGCCTTTCCAGAGCTGTTCGCTGCTCCTCTCTGGGGGTGAGCTGGGGGAGAAGCCCCTTCCCCACGGGAATGCTCCGCAATTCCCCCCTTCCCCCGCGTCTGCCCAACCCCTGATTGCTCATTAACCAGCTCTTGCACCAGAGAATAATGAGTCGTAAATCACCCTGCAATCGCCTGGACTTTAAACCCCAGCCCTCCTGGAGTGCGCGGCCATCCCGCCGGGGGAAGGGGGGAGAGGCCCCCGATCATCCCAACCCAGCCTTGGTTTTCCTTGGACTTTCGCATCTTGCAGGCTCGGGTTAATCTTGGAGCAAACAGTGAGGGAGATAAGGAGCCGGCCGACCCGGCGAGCCCCTCGCCCTCCATCCCACACCTCCCCTTTGTTTTCCCTGGCCCAGCCTCACAGGTGTTCGCTGCCAAAGCAACCCCAGCGCCCCGGGATGCCAAAGTCCCCGCCAGGCAAGTGGGAACAGCGCCATCCAGCAGCACCCCAAATCCACCCTGGTTATCCCCATCCTCTCCCTGGCAGCTCTGGATCCCCCTTTGCTGGGCTTTTTCCCTGTGTTTTTCCTCTCCACACCATCCTTGGGCGGGGCGAAGCATGTTAACAACCATCCAGGGAGATAAAATTACTTTAATGTCCTCCTTTTTCTCACCCTTGGTGTGGGTTCTGCCACCTCGGGCCGGTGTCACAGCCCTGGGACATGGGGAGCAGCTCAGCCGTGATAAGGTGGCGGCACCGTGGCTCAGGAAAAACGGGAGGAGGGAAAACGGAGGCTGAGACCGTTCAGAAAACGGCCAACACTTCCCCTACACACACACAAAAAGATTGGGGAAATAATATTTTCAGAGCCTTTCATCCCAATCGGGATGGCAGGGAACGGGACACTTTTTGGAGTGAAGTAGGGGAAAATAAAAACTCCTCCAAAGTGTTCACGTCTGAACTTTTCTCCACCCAAGCTCTTCCACGGCAAAAAGGAGGTTTCAGCATCAGCCTGTGGCTGGCACAAGGAGCGGGGGACCGGACTCGTGTCACATCCGCTTTTTCCCTGTCCCGCCGCAGCCCCCCAGCCCTGCCGCACCCCTGGGCTCGCTCAGGAGCCCCCGCTCTCCCTTTGAACCTCTCCCTTTGAACCTCCCTGTGCCGATTCCCTGTGGGACACCTGAAAGCCATTACCCGGCAGCTGCCGGCGGGAGGGGAGCGCTGGGGGGCTCGGGGGTGCTCGCAGGAGTGACCTCTCTTTGATCCAGACCTTTCCTGCTCCTCCCAGCCTCACTCGGAGCCTCCCCGGGTCAGCGCATGAGGGCAGCGCTCGGCACAACCCTCCTTATCCAGAAAAACGTGTGGAAATCCCGGCCTCCCAAAGCCGCCTCGGTGTGGGGACATCCCACCCCCAAAGCCATCTCAGTGTGGGGACATCCCACCCCTCGGTAAAGGCAGGGCATCCCACCCCTCCTTCCCTCAGGTCTCCTCTCCTGGGACACCCCATGGGGCTTTTCCAGGACCCTGGAGCTCCGGGAGAAGCCGGACAGGAGCAGCCACACCTTCACCAGCTCAGGAACAAAATCCAGCCATAGGAACATCCCCCAGCTCTGCCCCAAAATATCCCCAGACCCACGGGAGCCCTGCACGGGTGCCTGGGGCCAGGGCATGGCCACCCCGACGCCTCCCCCGGAGGTGTGAGGGATCTTTGATCGGCTCTGCAGCCGTAGGAATCTCCGGGACACCGGGATCTCCTCTCACTAGATCGTGCGTCCCCAGCGCACAAAGCGCCCCACTCATCGCCCGTCCCACCCCATCCTCCGGGCTCTGGCTGAGCCAGAGCTTCCAAACACGGGCCGGGGCTTTGGGAACTTCCCTGAGCCCCCGGCTGTGCCTTGGAGATGGGAAAACAAGACCTG
The DNA here is from genome assembly GCA_013400435.1 of Pycnonotus jocosus. NCBI lineage: Eukaryota > Metazoa > Chordata > Aves > Passeriformes > Pycnonotidae > Pycnonotus > Pycnonotus jocosus. The sequence continues at coordinate 23,544 of VWYP01027934.1, read as the reverse complement.
GGGCTGCACCGATGCTGCTGAGCAAGCGGGTTGGGGAGGCAGGATGCTGCCCACTGTCCTGCCAGCCTTGCCAGCTTTGCCTGTCCTGCCATTCCTGCCATTCCTGCCATCCCTTCCAGCCCTGGCCACTTCCCAGCTGCAGGCTCATGGCACTCAGGGGTCCCCATTCTGCCCCCCCCAGCTCTCCAGGCACCCTCAGCTGCCCAAAGAGGCAGATTTGGCAGTGCTGGGTTAAGGGTTGTCCTCCATGGTCCTGGAGATCCTTTCCAACCTAAACAATTCTAGGATTCCTCAGCAGGTTCCCATTGGAGTTTCCTGCCCCTCTTCCTGCCCTCATCCCCCCAGCACATCCCTTCCCTGGTTCTGCCCCCAGCTGAGGTCCTGCAGGGCTGTGCCCTCCCTTGCACGGGACAGAAGGATGAGGGACTCATGGCCTGCTGCCAGGGATGTCCCACAGCCCTGTGGTCACCCTGCACAACCAATGGAGCACACACCAGCTCCCCAAATCCTGAACTCACTGCTCCAGCCCTCGGAATGCTGAATTCCATTAGGGATCTTCCCTTAGGAGCAACACCTCCCCATAGGAGCCAGGAAATGTCACCCCTGCCCTTCCTTGAGGCCACCGTGGTCATCCAGAGCAGTCACTGCTGGGAGCTGCCCCAACCCCTTCCTCTCCCCCTCTAAAGTCCCTTTTCCAGAGGAGCCTCCAGCCTTTAGGTTCACCTCTCTATGTTTATAATTAATTAGTCCCATGATTAATCATTCCAAGAATTCCCTGCAGATGCGCTCGGCACTGGGGAGGGGACATTGTTCCTATGGCTCCAAATTCCTCTGGATTAGCAATTAAGGCATCTTTTCTCACTTTCTGTCCAAGGGAGAGCCCTTCTGGTAGAGCCATTACAGGTCTCAAACAGCCTCACTCTTTGTAGGGCTGAGATTCTCTCGGCAGGATTTTCTCCCATCTTTCACCAAGGTCTTTTTTGGAGGGGCCACAAGATTAATTAAAACCTGATTCATTATAACTTTAGCACCTCGTTGCACCTCAAGGACTTTGCAATCCCTCTCTGGGAATTCTGGGAGCAGAATAAAAAATGGGTTCAGTGTTGGCTTGAAGTGAGTCAAGAGGTGCAGGTAAAATTTGCAACTCACAGCTCCATCCCAACATTCCAGGATCCTTTGTGGATTCCTGCCACCCCGTCTTGTCCCCATCATCTTCTTGGATGGGCTCCTCTCCATCCCAATCCACCTCCAGCTGTAACTCTGGGCATTGTGGATGTGACATCTCAAAAAAAGCAGCTAAAAGACGATGTGGGGGAAGGAAAAATATCTGCAAAGAGGAGCTCAGGACAACTCAAATGTGTTCCCCCCAGATTTTCCCAAGCTTTTGTTTTGGTCACGACAGTCGTTAATTTTTAATATGTTTTCCTGTCATTAAGTTTAATTTCAGGGGTTTTGAAACAGAAAAACATGTTCAACAATTTGGGGAGGTTTTCTCTCTGGTTTTTTGTAGTGAAAAAGGCAAACAGTGCTGATCAGCTCCTGACAAAGTTGATGAATCGGCATTTTCAACAATCATGTTTTTTCCTCAGCCACTTCCCACCCCCGATCTCTTTGCTCTGGCAGCAGAACTGCTCCGTGCTCCTGCACTCCCAGAGAGGCTGGTGGTCCTTGTGGCCAGTGATTTTGGGATTCTCCTCGGCAGTGGCAGCCCCTCGCTCCTGGTGTTGCTGTCGCTGGGACATTGGCTCCGAAGGAATCTGTCACAGAAAATCTTCCCTCTCCTCTGCAGTGTCCTTCCCACCTTCATTTCCCTTTCCTTGCCTGTGGGTTTCTCGTGGAGGCACAAATTCCCTGGCAGAGCTTCTCCCTCTGAAGTGCTGGAGGACTTTGTTCCCTACCCTTGCCTCAGCCTTCCCTATTTGCTGTCCTTTCTCCTGCCTCCAGGCAATCTCGGCTCTTCAGGGCTGAAAGAAACCTTTGCAGCTCCGGTTCCGCAGGCTCCTGCCCTTGGCCTCGCCTTTCCCGTTCCCACTCGTATCCCTTCTCTTCTGGAAAAGTTCCAGGGCTGTGCCCACTGCTTTCTGGCAGGGCTGGGGCTTCTCGTGTCCCCCCAAAAGGAAGGAGTCTGGCTTTCCCAAAATGTTGTGGCTCTTGGCATCCTTGCCTGTTCCCTGCCTCTTCCCTGCCTGCTCCTTGCCTGTTCCCTGCCTGTTCCCTGCCTGCTCCTTGCCCGGGCACTGCCACCACAGAAAGCCACTCCTGAGGTCCTGTCTGGGACATTCCTGCTCCCTGGAATGCTCACAGCTCATCCAGGCCATGCCTGCAGGATGCTGGGGAGTGGAAAAGGGCTCCCAGGGGGATCCTGTCCTTCAGCACTGCAGGGGCAGGACCCACAGACCCCCTTGGGGCTCACCAGCACCATATCCCTTTCCCAGGGGTTCAGGAGGGGCAGCTGCCTCCAGCAAAGGATTTGGAAAATGAGGTCACTGCTGATCACATCAGACATGGGGACATGGAGCTTTTCCTGCCTTGCTGGGAATTCCATCCCTAAGGACACACTGTGCCTAATGAGGGGGGCACAAGGAGCAAGAGCAGGGGGACGCCTTTATTTCCCCTTAACACAATCCAGGGGGATGCCCCAGTGAGATCCAGGAAGGTGCCCCCATCCCATTCCCAGGTGGAGAGGGGCTGACACCGGATGGGATTGGAACGTACAGCCTTAATTTATCAGGAGAAAGCAAGAGATCCCCAGGGCCCCCAACCTTTCAACAGCCACATGCAACCCCCCCTGCTCCTGTTCCGCAGGTACTCCCGTGTTTCCAGTTGATTGAAACCCAAATAATGTCCTCAGCCTGATGGATCGCTGCTGCTCCACCGGCATCCACCTTCCAGGGGGAGTGGGAAGCAAAGGAAATGGTTCCTGTGCACTTCCCACCCAGCCCAGTGTATGGAGAAAGCACAAAGCACATGGAAAACATCATTGCTCCATGGATAAGAACCGATTCACCCTCTGGAGCTGCTGGTGCAGTCTGAGGAAAGCCAAGGATTTCAACCTTTCCTCAGCTCTTCTCTCCACCATTTGTCCTTTTTATTTAAATTTTGGACACTTGTGGCTGCTTTTAACTATTTCCTGCTGGCTGGAGCACCTTAAATAGTGCTTGTGCCAAAGGAGACACTGTAGGAAATCCCAGTGGGAAGCAGAACCACCGGGATCCACATCCAGAACTTTTTCCCTTTCCTATTTCCCCACATACTCCTGTCTCAAAGCTGTCCCACAGTGCCAGGTCAACACCCAGTGACCCTCAGGGGGAGGTGACAATCCTGGAGTGCTCCGGGGTGATGAGTGGGACCCTGGCAGAGGGGGCAGAGCTCAGCCCTTCACAGGGTCACGACAGCCAGGCAGGAATCCCAGATAACCCGGGGCAGAGCCAGGCGGAATTCCCAGATAACCTCTGGCAGAAATATGGCTGCTGCCAGGACCTGCCCTCCCTCCTCTGGTGAATTAAGGCAGCCCAAGCCCCGGGACATAAATTAGTGATGGGAACCAGTGATAGGAGCCAGCCCTTGGCCTGGAGGGGCCTGGAGCAGAGGGATCCGGAGCTGCAGTGCCCATCCTGGGTGCTCTGACTCCACAAAGGCAGTGAATTCCTGGGCAGGCTGGGGGCACGTTTCTCCCCAGGAATGGGGGAGGGGGTGTTAATACCTGCTGACCTTGAGGTCACAGGTCAGGGACAAGCATCCCAGAGAGCCACGGGAAGTGGCCTTTGCAGTGACACGTGGCTGGTCCAGGAATCATCACCATTCCCGGGATGAGGCGCCAGCACCCCGGGGCTGGGGTGACAGGCAGGCTCCAGCAAAGGGATGTGGGAACAGGGAACAGCAAACCTGTGGCTGTCTTTGCACAGAGATGAGGCAGGGGGCAAAGATTTCCTCCTCGCTTTCTTTTCCTCATCCTCTTCTTGTTCACACAGGGAAAACCTTTAATGTTCCAACCAAAATTTCCTACCACGAGAAACTGTGGGAAAAAAAAACCCCAACAAAACAACAAAAAAACTGCAATTAAAAAGTATTTATGTGCTCTGCCCAGACATGAGCACAGGTACCCCAGGGATGTCACCTGCATCTGCTCAGGTCACCCCAAAAATGAAGCTTTCCTGAAGGGATTGGGGCACTTCTGCCCCCAGATCCAGGCTGAGACACATCTGGCAAAGGGATCCTCATGGATTGGGACAAGGCAAGGGCACAGCTCCTGGATAGGGTCTGTGAGCCTCCCTCCCAGCATTGGGACCCCTCCACACCCTCCGTGTCACCCCCGCTGGCAGCGCCTTAATAACCCCTGGCGCCAAGAGCGGGGGCCCTGAGCACATGGGGCACTAATTAGCCCTGTGCTCATTAACCCAGGCCTGGGGGCGGGGCTGTCAATGGATTTGGGGGGGATTAGAGCCCCACAGAGCTGGGACCCCCTCCCTTGCCACCGCCACCCCAAAGAGGTGATGAGTCAGTGCTGCAGAAGGGGCAGGATCCCGTGTTATCCACAGCATTCCCAGTTCTCCCAGTGCTGGCAGGGACTGGAATTCTTTACCTGGCCGGAGTGATGGATGTCCCTGGAATGAACCCAAAATGGAAGAGGCCAAAGATTAAAACCCCCCCCCCCCCCCCCAACAACAGCCCCCCCAGCGTTAACTTTTGGTTGAGTGCAGCAGATAAGAACAAGTTAAATTTATCTTCAAAGAACCCCCAAAAGTGACTCTCCCTTAACCCCTCCCTCGCCGGAATAAATCTTCCCCTTATCTGGATTTCCATGGAGCAGGGCTGGCAGGGGACGGAGTGGGAATGCTGCAGGCTGGGTTAAGCCAAACCCCTCTCTGGTTCGGATTAAAGAGGGGGATAAAAGAGCGCGGGGTCCCGGCGGGAGCATAAATAACACGGGATGGGCCCTGAGCAGGGATTTACACCCAGGAATGCTCCGAGCCCAACAAAACAAGGAAGGACCAGGGGGGCTGGGCCCTGGCAAGGGGTGATGGTGGCTGTGGAGAGGGCAGGAATGCTGAATGGGAAGTAGGGAAAACATGGGATGCAGGAGGGATGGGAGCCTGTGGAACGGGCGTGGTGTGATGTGGGATCCTGCGGCAGGAGGGAGGGGAAAAGGGGAGGGAAAAGGGAAAGAGAAAAGGAAAAGAGAAAGAGAGGCAGGAGAATGAGAAGTGAATAGGGGAAGGGGAAGGGAAATGTAAAAGTGGAAGGGGATGAGGAAGGAGAAGAGCAAGAGGAAGGAGCAAGAAAAAGGGAAATGTTGAAAAGCTAAAGGGAAAGGAGAGGATTAGAGGAAGACAAATGGGGAAGGGAAAAGGGAAAAGGAAAAGGAAAAGGAATAGGAAAAGGAAAAGGAAAAGGAAAGAGAAAGGGAAAGGGGAAAGGGAAAAAAAGGAAAAAGGGGAAGCAGATGTCTGCCCTGCAGCATCCACGCCTCAGTGTCCCACATCTCACATGCCAGCACATCCGCATCCCTGCGGATCGGACAGAGGAAATCGGGCAGACACATCAAATTCCAGAAAATTATTTTTTCATTTTCTCCTTTATTAGTTTTTTATTAGAGGGAAAAACAAGCGAGTGCTGCCTCTGCCCCAGCACAACCTTCTCCAGCCTCAGTGGCTCCATTTGGGCTCCAAGCACTGCCCTGGATGGTCGGGAAGAGCCTGGATTTAGGAGCTGTTGGAACCCCCCTGCTCTGGTGCCTGGGCAGGGGTCGGGGAGGTTTCACCCCCCAGCACACACACTGTGGATGCTCCAAGAAAAAGTGTCCTGGAGGGCAGATCCATAGGAAAAACCCCCAGGATCCACATGCTGTGGGACCAGCAGAGGGGTGAATAAATCCACCTGGGATAGGAACATCCTGGCCAAGGAATGAGCTCACCACGGGGTCGGATGTGGGGGATATGTGGGGGATGGCTTGGACTCCCTTGGCCTTGATGCAATCCGGGGAAGACACAGCCCGGGGAGGGCCATCGGAAAAAGACTTTGACCTTCCTGAACCCTTGGAAAGATTGAAGCTGCACCTCCGGCCTGGATTGCAGGGGGAAGGGAAGAGCAGGAGCAGATGTCCCTGTGGTGGGGGGCACGTGCAGCAGCCAGGGAGGATGAGCTGGATTAGGAGGTGAGATGCATGGAATGGCCACCCACGGCCATTCCATCTTGGATGTGAGCCCTGCAGCATCCCGGGAAGCTGATGCCCTTCCCACCATCCCTCCCTCAGCAGGAGCTGTGCCACGATCCCACTGCAGCTGCAGGTTCCCCGTGCTGGAGGTGGGAAGGGCTGCCAAGATCCATCGCCCTCCTGCAAAACTGCTCCGGGATCTGGAATCAATTATTGTGCAGGCCCAGGAATTAGCACATTACAAAGGCACAGTGACTTCAGGAGCCTGGAATGGGATCAGTTTTTGCTCAAATTGTCACCTGCTGCCCCTGCCCGTGCCCTGGGTGTGGGAAGGGCCAGGACACGGATCCCTGGGAGGGCAGGAACACCCTCTCCAGCAATCCACAGCTCCAGCCCCCGGCCAAGGAAAGGTGTCAGGGCTCACTCCCCATGTCACAGGGAATTTTCTCATTCCTGGGTGAAGCTCTCCAGAGCTCTGCCCAAGGTGAGAAGTGACCCTGGGGCTGCCACGTGTGTTCTCCAAGCACGGGATGAAGGATCCCGACACCTCCCTCCCCAGGCATCTCCCAGCTATCAGCAATGTCTCTCCCCTCTCCTGGCCGGCAGGAAACATCCCGCCGGGATTAGCGAGAGTAACCCGAGGAGATACCGGTGGGGATGCTTCAGGGAGGAGGCATTAATCTGTTTGGAAAAGCAGATCCTGCCTCCAGTGGCTGCGGGTGCTTGTGATGAGCTGCTGTACCCACTCCCAAAGCTTCCCTTCAGGAATCACCAACCATCCCATATTCCTACTCAAACCTGAAGTGGAAAAAAGCTCCTCTAAGAGGGATAAACAGAGCAGAGAAATGCAGGCAGTGGATGCCCCTGGTGCGGACACACCTTACAAAGCCCCCAGAGTTCAGGCAGCGTGGGGTCTTTCCCTGGGGTCAGGGTGGGTGCTCATCCCCTGGTGTCATGGGTACAAACAACAGCCACAGCAACAGCCAAAAATTTCGGGAATACAATCCCAAAAGCCCAGAAAATACCCCAGAGGGATGTCCAGGGATCATGAGGACACCCTGGTGGGTTCCTCCCTGCGGTGTTCAGGGAAGGTCATGGAGCTGGGCATCCCAATGCCCTCTTCCTCCTGCTCTTCCTCCTCCTCTCCTGCCCTGGCTGCTGGCTCCAGCTGGAGAAATCCTGCTTTTTTGCCCGCACTAAGCGAGCTGGAGCGAATCACCCCGGGATTTGCATTAACAGCAGTCGCTACAACAAGATCCCAGCCAAACACAATACTGGAAACTCGGCTTTCCCCCCATCCTTAGTGCTTCCAGATGGAGCCCAGCGCTCCCACCAAAGGGTAGGGGCCAACCTCTCTCTTTCTGCTCCCAGCACGGACCATTCCTTTGGCCCCAGGCTCCGGAGGGGGTGAGAGGGACAGATTTGCCCTTTGTCCCAGCTCCCTGCCCGGTGCAGGAGCAGGGAAGGGCCCGGCAGCTTTCCCTGTTTCCAAAGCAGCGGATTTATTTCCGCTTACATCAGAGAAAGTTGAAAAAAAATCATCATAAAAGAGAGAGAGATCAGGATATTCTGCAGGTCTCTTGGGATCTGCATAGGGGAAGACATCCTTGGAATAACATCAGCAGCCCCAGCACCGCCTTTGGAGCCGGCCAGGAACGGCCTCTCTGGGCACTAAAAGCACTCTAGCAGAGTGCTAAAAATATTCATTATCCAGGCGGGAATCGTCAGCACGGCACAGGCCCCAGGTATTAAGTAGGTAGCAGGACCTGGCACGGGCTTCTTGGCTTACACCTCCTCACACACATTTGGCTTTGTCATTAAAGCCTCCAGGCAGAGATGTTCCCGAGGAATGGCCAGGAGCAGAGGGGCTGGCTCGTCCCTCCCCTCCCTGAGCCAGGAGACCCCCATCCCATGGAGCTGACAGCTCCTTTATTGGATCTGCAGCAGCTGGGTCTCTGCCAGGTGCTTCTTGATAAGAAAATCCATTGCTTGGTGGGGATGTGGGCTGTTGGGGAGAACCCAAATCCCTCAAACCCACCAGTGCTGCTGTGTCCCCTTCCATAGGTTGGAATTCCTCTTCTCCGGTTCTCATCCAGTGGGAAGCTCATTAAACAATCAGGCTAATTTTTGGCCAGACCTTGGATCAGCCCAGTGCTGCTTTGGGCAGAGATTCCTGCTCTTTCCAGCCATTCCAATAGGAAATGGGCTCCACTGCTTCCTCCAGGTGGTTTTGTTCTTCCTCTCTTTTGTTGGGACTAAACCTCCTGCAGAACTGCCATTGAATCCTCCTGGAATCATAGCAGCTCCCTTCAGGATCACCAGCTCCAAGACTGCACAAAGAACCTTCACACAGATAAAAACCCCCAAATTTGAGTCACAGGTTCTTGTTTTTCACCCACACTTCCACAGCTGCTGCTTCCAAACCTTCCTTTGCAACCGTGAGGAAAGGGAGGCAAAGCATCCCAGCTGCATGGGGAGGGAACGTGGAGCCTCTGCACAGGGAATCATGGAATCACAGACTGCTTTGGGTTGGAAAGGGCTGTACAGACCATGGTGCCCTTCCACCCCCTGCCATGGGAAGGGACACCTTCCACTATCCGAGGTTGCTCCAAGCCCCATCCAGCCTGGCCTTGGACAGTTCCAGGGATCCAGGGGCAGCAACAGCTTCTCTGGGCATCCCTGTGCCAGAGCCTCAGCACCCTCACAGGGAAGAATTCCTTCCCAATATCCCATCTAACCCTGCCCTCTGGCAGTGGGAAGCCATTCCCTGTGTCCTGTCATTCCATTCCTTGTTCCAAGTCCCTCTCCAGCTCTCCTGGAGCCTCTTTAGGCACTGGAACAGGCTCTAAGTTCTTCCTGGAGCCTTCTCTTCTCCAGGTGAGCACCCCCAGCTCTCCCAGCCTGTCACACTGTGCAGGGGGCACTTGGAATTGCAGGATCAGGATGCTCCTGATGCAATCCCCCATCACCCCCAGCACTGCTGGCTCCCAGCTGCTCCCCTGGTCCCTGGGAGCGCTGTGTCCATGCCCCAGCACTGCTGGACAGATGCTCCTGCTCACATCCTGTTTAGCCCGGGCTGTTTCCAGGTTTCCCGACCCCCTGGACCCTCTGCAAACCGGAGGCAGCTGCAGCTGGAGGAGGGATGAGTGAGGGGGGTCTGAGCTGGATCCCCAGAGCTGGATGTGGGACAGCCCAAGGAGCGCAGCTTTGTTTATCCTGCTGTGGTTTCCCTACAGGGAACATACGTGTGTTCCTACAGGGACACACGGAGCATTCCGGCTTTCTCCCTGCCACCACCTCTGTGCATGTGAGGTCTCCTTCCATGGGAGAAGGACAGATGGGAGAGCTGCTAAATCGTAGAATAATGGAATGGTTTGTGTTGGAAGAGACCTTAAAGCTCATCTGGTGGCACCCCCTGACATGTGTAGGGAGACCTTCCACTATCCCAGGTTGCTCCAAGTCCCATCCAACCTGAGACAGTTTCAGGGATCCGGGAGCAGCCACAACTTCCCTGGGCAGCCCATGCCAGGGCCTCACCATCCTCAAAGGGAAGAATTTCCTCCTAATAGCCAATGTAAATCTCCCATCTTTCAATTTAAACTCTTTCCCCTTTTCCTGTCACTGACTGTCCATATAAAAAGCCCTTCTCCATCTTTCCCATAAGTTCCCCTTAGACACTGAGAGGAAAGGCAGGAACTTTGCTCAAACCCTTCATCCAGCAAATCCAGCAATGTTTTCTCTGGCAGCTGTTTCCAGTGACACGTTTGAGGCTGGCAGCATCACGAAGGGGACGCCAGAGCTGTGTCCCCTGGCAGGGCTGGCCCTGCAGCATCCACTGGCCCTGCAGCATTCCAGGCTCCGCTTTTATACCCGTCAGATTTGCTCTGTGCTTTAAAGTAAAGCCTCTTGTAAAACCTGACTGCCCTGAGGAGAGATAAGGGGGGTCTCAGAGAGCTTTTGGCTCAGGAATGGGATATGGAAGGAGCTGCTGTGATGGAGAGCCAAGAGTGGGGGCAGCTGGAGCAGGGGGAGGCTCTGGGGCCACTGCAGAGCATTTGCCGGCCCCAATCCCATCCCTGGAGCTTGGAAATCTTTGTGTTGGGATCTAGGCCAGCACAGGGAGCACAAAGCTCCTGCCTCCCCATCACACAGCTCATGGGTGGGGCTGTGGCCATGGAGCATTCCGGAGTTCCAGAGTGTCAAAGACTCCCTGGAGTGGTACAGCAGCTGTTTCACCTCTGGATCCTGGAGTGGGACCCATTGGGTGGGAATTGGGATGAGGGGAATCCATTCCAGGGAAATGTTGGGGTGCTGCAGGTGATTGCTTGGGGAAACAGCCACAGCACTCTGTTGCGGAAAATATCCATGACCAGGATTCGCTGATCGGGATGAATTTTTTCATGGGAAGGGTCAGGCATTGGCAGGGGCTGCCCAGGGAGGTGGTGGAGTCCCCATCCCTGGGGGTGTCCAAGAAAAAACTGGACATGGCACTCCATGCTCTGGGATGGGATTGGTCACAGGTTGGACCCAATCTTGGAGGGCTTTTCCAACCTCAATGATCCTGGGATTCTGTGTTTTTTGGGATGCTCTGCATCTTTCTGGCTCGTTGAGCAGGGCAGAGGGAGCTGGACTGGGTGCTGAGTGTGGCACAGCCCAGGAATGAGGGAGAGGAGAAGGTAGGAGCACAGGGCAGTGTGGAGAGGAGGCAGTGATTTCCCCATGTACAAGGGGGATATAATCCCTCATTTCACACATGTGGAGATACCAAAAGCCAAATCATGGAGAATAATTGCTACAAAAAACAAAGGGGTGCTTCATATTCCTTGGCTCCCTGACAAAATTAGCACAGCAAGCGTTCCCTGGCTTCCCTTTCATTCTCCTCCAAAAACATCACTTTCCTGGGGGTGGATTTTGGGAGGATGGGAGTGGGAAAGCCATGAGCACTGCTGAGTCCTGGCAGACTGGGATGGGCAGCTGCCCACAGGAGCAGGGATCTGCCCACGCCCCTTCCTTCTGTTTCCCCATCCCCTCAGCTACTTGGACTCCCCCAGACCCCCATCCTGGGGGGCAGCCATGGGCCCCATCCCATCCCATCCCATCCCATCTCATCCCATCCCATCCCACCCCACCCCTGGGGCTGTGTTCCTGGCAGCAGTGTGCCAACAGCACAGCCTCATCTACTGGGCTTGGAAGGCAAAAGCAGCTGGGAAAGAAGAGCCTGGGAGGCTTTTCCCAAGGCGGGAGAGCTCTCTGAAGCTGCTCGCCCCCAGAGCCAGGTGGCCTTTGAATGGGAGCAGCTCCTGGCAAGCCCCAGCACAGGCGGCATCGGGAGCGCCCACAGCCAGGAAGGGCCATTCCTTATGGAATTTTGGGATGGAACTCACCTGCTCATCTCAAACCAAGTGTTTATGAACCTGCAGGAGGGTGGGTGAAGAGCTTTGGTGGAAGAGCAAAGGGCACAAAAAGGGGGTGGTTGGTGAGGAGGGAGAGGAATGGGATGGGATGGGATGGGATGGGATGGGATGGGATGGGATGGGATGGTGGTGCTGGGCCAGCCATGGGGTGACAGTTCTGGTGCCACCACAGTGGACTCAGCCCCTGGGCACCAGGGTGCCAGGGAATCCTTGAGCTCTGTTTAACTTGGTAAAATCACACGATGTGAAATCCCTTCCCTGCTTTTGAGGTCTCATTTGAGGCTGCTCAGTGCCACCCTCCCCATGTCCCTGCCCCCCACAAGCCTCACAGGCACCTGCCCCATTGCATGTCCTTCTCCCCAGGTCCCTGTGGGTGTCAGGGAAGGCTCTCCCAGTGTCCCCACCACCAGCTGAGCCCCCCACAGCCCTGCCCCAGTCGGGTGAGGGCTGCAGCTCTCCAGGCCTCCCCATGCAGATGATTCTTCAGGGCTGGAATGAAAAGGCTGAAGTGTAAAAGAGCACTGAAGGGAGCAGTGGAAGAACCGGATTTTCTTTTACTTGATTTTTTTTTCTTTTCTGAAGGATGCTGTATTGAGCTGAACATGACAAATATGCCAGGAATGTTTGCCCTCAGGGCCTGGGAGAGCAGGGAAAGGCACTGCTGGCACCTTATCAATGCAGCAGCCCCAGTGTTTGTGCAAAAACAAGTGCCAGGGGCAGGTCCTGGGGCAGCAGCTGCCCGTGCCTGGAGCAGGATGCCAGCAGGAACCTGCTGTGACAAGGAGGGACATCTCCTCGACATGATGGGAGCCTGGTTTCAGCCTGCACACAGGGCAGTAGAAGCAGGTCTGGCTCAGCTCTCAAGGAACAAGGGACAGGACAAGAGGAAACAGCCACACGATGCCCCAGGAGAGGTTTAGGTTGGATATCAGGGAACATTTCTTCATGAAAAAGGCTGCCCAGTGGAGTCCCCATCCCTGGAGGGGTATTAAAGCCCTGTGGTTGTCATACTTGGGGACATGGTTAGTCATGGCCTTGGCAGTGCTGGGGGACAGTTGCACTCGATGAGCTCAGAGGGCTTTTCCAACCTCAGCGATTCCATAATTCCCTGAAAGAGCCAACGGCAGCTCCGGAGAGCCCCAGCCCAGCTCCAAGGAAGCCGTGTGCAGAGGGCTGGGGCCAGGGCTAATTAGCAGGCCTTGTTAAAAATATATTGTGTTTGCCTTAAACAAGGTTCCCCCAAGCCAGAGGAAGCTGGTGAGAGACTGAGGAGAGATAGCGAGGGAGAGAGAGGCGGCAGGGCGGGGGAGGCGATGCCTGGGTGCATTTATTCCTTCCCTTCCTTCCATTTCTAACCCAAACCAAAGTGTCTCTATGGCTGGAGGCGCCCTCTCGTCTCATAAAGTCCCACATAGGAAATTGTAAAGCACAGGAAAACAACCCAAACCCCCTGACCCCTTAACAAACTCCAGCCACAGCCGAGGTTGCAGGGTAAACAAAGCCAAGCCGCTGTCGCCAAACTCTCCTGGGTGCTGGGGCTCCATTCCTGATCCCAACAGAGGCTGGATGCTCTATGGGAGGCTGGATGTGCCTGCAGCCCTCACCCCAGCCCCCAGCCACAGAGGTGCTCCTCATCCTGAGGGTGCTGATTCCTTCAAAGTCAGACACCTCCTCTCCCCCCACCAGAGATGGCGACGCTCTGAGCCAGCACCTCCCTCCCCTGGACTGATGTCCCTCACAGCCTTGTCCCCGGGTCTGTCTGACACCCACAGAGAGGCAGCGGCCCTGCTGCAGTGCCATCAGCATCGGTGCCACCGAGGGAATGCTCCGTTTCCCTGGACACCGGTAATTCAGCCAGAACCTGCACAATTTTCTGTGCATAATGGTCCCAAATGTGCTCCCTGGCAGGCTAGGGAATCAGCAGCCCAGCGGAGGCAGCCCAGATTAATCAGGCTGGCCACGACTCGGAACAAACCTGCTGATGAAGCCTTGACAGCAGCAGCATGTGTGAGGGCTGTCCCTCCCGTCCTGCTCCCACACAGCATGAGGGACCGGGAATATTAATGGAGTGATTGAACGCATTCTTGCTCTGCCACCAGCACTGTGTCTCCTGCTCCACGTCCCTGTGTTACCCATGTCCCCACACCGGGAGTGACAGGGGCTGGGCAGGCAGGTGATGTGGGGCTGCTGCTGCAGAGGGGGATGAAGAGGTCGGGGAGTGTCCCAACTGCTCATTGGGATTGCAGTCACAGCACGCTGGGCTCTGCCTGGGACACTCTGCTGATGGTTAATCCAGCCACACATCCCACCAGGACATCCTTGTGCTCCTTCCTGGAGCATGGGACAGGAAAGCCCTGTGGGATGCTCAGAGCAAAGGCACAGATTCACTGTGGTCCCAAATCCTGGTGTTTCTCCTGTCTCCTTCTTCCAGCCTCCTGTCCTCTCTGCTTCCCATGCACTCTCTTGCTGAGATTCCACTGTCCACGGGATGCAGGCTGGGAGCTTTCCTGGGGTATCCAAACCCACTGACCCCAGGATATCCCCTTCTCTCTTCCCCCAGCAGGTACCACCTCCTCTGCCTCTGAAGGGACAGCATGAGCCATTTTTGGCAGGTATTTGTCTGTCAGATGCTGTACTCGGGGCTTGCACTGACAGCAGTCTGCAGCCAGGATGTCTCCTGAGTTGCTGGGGATTCCTGGGGATCCTTGGGGTGACCAGCCAGGTCACAGGGACCATGCTGAGCTAGAGGGATGTTGGCACTCTCCTGTGCCACCTGTGATGGGTGGGGGATGGGCAAGAGGGACAGCCCTGCAGAGTGGGAGGCCAGACACCTCCCCCCTCCTAAAGACACAGCAGGATGTTTACATGATGGATTCTGGCTGGTGAAGAACACACAAAGCCTCGAAAAAATAAAATTAATAACAACAACAACAACAAAAAAATCTCCTGTTGTTCCCTGCAGCAGATGGAAAATAAACACAGCTGCTCCTCTGCCCCGAGCAGTGGCTGCACACCGCAGCCCCTGCTCGTCCCCATGCCCAGGACACACTGCCCAGGCAGCCAAATGCCCACGGGATTGATCCCACAGGAATCCTGAGCATCCAGGGGAGTGACAGCATGACTCTGAGGTGTGTGGGAGCTGAGGTGGCACTGGCAGCCCAGAGTGGGGCCATGAGAAAAGGGATTGCCCACCCCAAGGAGCCATCCCAAGGTGGTGCCAGTCCTGCCAGTCCAACCTCTGCTCACACTGTGCCCGATGGGGTGGATGAGCTGATCCCCTGGAAGGAGAACCCCCCAAGGGGGTGTGAGTGAGGCAAGGGACCATCCCACCCAGCTGGAGCAGCAGAGGAGTGGGGACACCGCGGGTGTGTGGGGACAGGACAGGCTGTGAGGCCACAGCTGCCCCGTCCATNCCCCCAGCAGGTACCACCTCCTCTGCCTCTGAAGGGACAGCATGAGCCATTTTTGGCAGGTATTTGTCTGTCAGATGCTGTACTCGGGGCTTGCACTGACAGCAGTCTGCAGCCAGGATGTCTCCTGAGTTGCTGGGGATTCCTGGGGATCCTTGGGGTGACCAGCCAGGTCACAGGGACCATGCTGAGCTAGAGGGATGTTGGCACTCTCCTGTGCCACCTGTGATGGGTGGGGGATGGGCAAGAGGGACAGCCCTGCAGAGTGGGAGGCCAGACACCTCCCCCCTCCTAAAGACACAGCAGGATGTTTACATGATGGATTCTGGCTGGTGAAGAACACACAAAGCCTCGAAAAAATAAAATTAATAACAACAACAACAACAAAAAAATCTCCTGTTGTTCCCTGCAGCAGATGGAAAATAAACACAGCTGCTCCTCTGCCCCGAGCAGTGGCTGCACACCGCAGCCCCTGCTCGTCCCCATGCCCAGGACACACTGCCCAGGCAGCCAAATGCCCACGGGATTGATCCCACAGGAATCCTGAGCATCCAGGGGAGTGACAGCATGACTCTGAGGTGTGTGGGAGCTGAGGTGGCACTGGCAGCCCAGAGTGGGGCCATGAGAAAAGGGATTGCCCACCCCAAGGAGCCATCCCAAGGTGGTGCCAGTCCTGCCAGTCCAACCTCTGCTCACACTGTGCCCGATGGGGTGGATGAGCTGATCCCCTGGAAGGAGAACCCCCCAAGGGGGTGTGAGTGAGGCAAGGGACCATCCCACCCAGCTGGAGCAGCAGAGGAGTGGGGACACCGCGGGTGTGTGGGGACAGGACAGGCTGTGAGGCCACAGCTGCCCCGTCCATGTGGAGCACGGGGTGAAGTGGAGGTTAAACATCAGGAAACACTTTCTGGCTCTAGATGGGATCTGGGCGGCAGAGCCAGCTCCCAGCTGGGAGCCCTCTCTGTGGGGACAGGATGGGGGCTGTGGGGGACCCCCAGTGGGGGCTGTGTGTCTGTCACACTGCCACGGCAGGGATGTCCTGTATCCCTTTGCTCCTCCTGAATTTCAATGCCAGCAGCAGCTTCTGGTGGCAGGGTCTGCTGCAGCCCCCCAGTGTGCAGAGCCCCCACCCCATCTGACCTGAAACTGAGGAGAAAGGGAACATNAACAACAACAAAAAAATCTCCTGTTGTTCCCTGCAGCAGATGGAAAATAAACACAGCTGCTCCTCTGCCCCGAGCAGTGGCTGCACACCGCAGCCCCTGCTCGTCCCCATGCCCAGGACACACTGCCCAGGCAGCCAAATGCCCACGGGATTGATCCCACAGGAATCCTGAGCATCCAGGGGAGTGACAGCATGACTCTGAGGTGTGTGGGAGCTGAGGTGGCACTGGCAGCCCAGAGTGGGGCCATGAGAAAAGGGATTGCCCACCCCAAGGAGCCATCCCAAGGTGGTGCCAGTCCTGCCAGTCCAACCTCTGCTCACACTGTGCCCGATGGGGTGGATGAGCTGATCCCCTGGAAGGAGAACCCCCCAAGGGGGTGTGAGTGAGGCAAGGGACCATCCCACCCAGCTGGAGCAGCAGAGGAGTGGGGACACCGCGGGTGTGTGGGGACAGGACAGGCTGTGAGGCCACAGCTGCCCCGTCCATGTGGAGCACGGGGTGAAGTGGAGGTTAAACATCAGGAAACACTTTCTGGCTCTAGATGGGATCTGGGCGGCAGAGCCAGCTCCCAGCTGGGAGCCCTCTCTGTGGGGACAGGATGGGGGCTGTGGGGGACCCCCAGTGGGGGCTGTGTGTCTGTCACACTGCCACGGCAGGGATGTCCTGTATCCCTTTGCTCCTCCTGAATTTCAATGCCAGCAGCAGCTTCTGGTGGCAGGGTCTGCTGCAGCCCCCCAGTGTGCAGAGCCCCCACCCCATCTGACCTGAAACTGAGGAGAAAGGGAACATTTTCCCATATTTACTGTGAAACCACAACAGCTCCTGCACAGGCAGCTGCTCCCTGAAAAGTAACACTCCAGATTCTGGATTTAAATAAAATACAAGAAGCTATAAATCCCGTGGATAAGCAGAAGTACCAAATACTCACCCAGGTTCACCTCTGGCAGCTCAAAACCTCTCAGTCTCCAGCTCCAGAAGGCCTGAGAGTCCTGAGTGAGATCGGGCTGTGCCCCAGGCTGGGGCATGATCCAGGTAGTTTGCAGGAATGCTGTCAGGGATGCCCGGGGCTGCAGGGATGTTTCCAAGGATGCAGAGATGCTGCCAGGGACTCCCAGAGCTGCCAGAGGCTCTCTGGGCTGCAGCTCAGCTCGGGGCTGGAAGAGTGCTTGAGGCTGGCAGGGATATTCGGGATTGGCAGGGGACTCAGGACCGGCAGGGATGCTCCAGGCTGTGGGGATCCTCCGGGTTGGGGAATGCTCTGGGCTGTGCTCCGAGGTGTGGGATGCTCGGGGCTGCGGGGACAGGGGACAGGCATCCAGGCATCCAGGGCTGGAGGTGCCGGCGGGCAGGGCAGGGGCTGCGGGAGCTCCTCCCGGGCCTCTCGCGTGGAGCTCGGCTGTCCTCTAGTGCACGCCTGGCTCCATGACACGGAGCCGTGAGGCTGGGAAGGGCAGGGAAGGACTGGGAAAGGCAGGGAAAAGCAGGCTGGGCAGGTAGGGAGCACCTCCAAGCCCCACCTCCCACTGCCTTCCAACCTCCGCATTTTTAGGGCCTCTCCTACTTATTCGGCATCCCTTTGTCCCTCATTTTTCCCCCATGTCCCAGTCCCCCTTGGCCTTCCAGCCCTTTTTGGTCACAGTTTTATATTAAGTCTCCACTTCATTTAATGGTCTCCAGTTATTCTTTGGGCTCCTCATCGTCTTCAGCCTCCCATTTTCCAGCAGCCTCCACTCTTCACCATCCTCTCAGTCTCCATTTCTCACTACATTTTTATCATCCTCTCACCTCTCTTCGGCCACCTTCCCTTTTTCACCCGTCAGTTTTTCCTGGTCTCTTCTTGCCCTCAATCCTCTTTGGACTCCCACCCTATTTCGACACAGGGAAGCCACAACAGGCACATGGCATGGGAGAAGGAGAGAAAGAGCGAGACAGGAGGGTGAGGGAAGAGGGATGAAGTGCAGGTCCCTGAGCAGCCTCACCTGCGGCCCCCCACACCCCTGCCTGTGGCTCTGTTCAAGCTCAGCCTCAGCTCTTTCCTCACCTCGCTGTCACTGTGCCCAGCTCTGACCCTGCCACCATCCAGGTGACCCCTGCCCTGTGCCCGCCGGGGCTGTGGGCACAGGGGAGGCTCCCTGACTTCTGCCAGCTCTGCACAGAGGGACAGAGGGACATCTGTCCTTGAGCCACCGGGGTGAGTGCTATCCGCTCTTCCCTCCATGGACTGCATGCTTTGGGGGCTCCTGGATGTGCTTTCCCCGCGCTGTCTCCGCTGTCCCTGCTCTCTCCCGCGCTGTTCCCGCTCTGTCCCCGCTGTCCCTGCCCTCTTCGGCTCTGTCCCTCCTGTCGCTGCTCTCTCCCGCGCTGTCCCCGCTGTCCCTGCTCTCTCCCGCGCTTTCCCCGCGCTGTCCCCGCGCTGTCCCCGCGCTGTCCCCGCACTGTCCCCGTGCTGTCCCCGCTGTCCCTGCTCTCTCCCGCGCTGTCCCCACACTGTCCCCGCTGTCCCGGCGCCGTGGTGGCCGCGCGAGGGCAGCAGAGCGCCAGGGACGGGAGGCGGGAGCGGCGCCGGGCGCGACCCCGAGCGGGACCGAGACAGGACAAGGCAGAGCCACGGGAGGGATCCGGGACAAGGGCCCCGAACACCCCCCTACCCGCCCGTACCGTGGGCAGCGACACCTTCCGCCAGGAATCTTCCTGGTGTTCCCACCGCTGTCCGACCTGGCCTGGGACACTTCCAGGGATCGAGGGGCAGCCACAGCTTCTCTGAGCAGCCTGTGCCAGGTCTCCCAGGGTGCTCTGATCGAGTCAGGTGTTGGCTCGTCTCTCCTGTTCGGGCAGCTCCAGAACCAGGCATTGTTGGCAAGGGCTTCTTCATCTTCAGCCACCAAATAACAGCAGATTGAGGAGCCACCTGTGGCTGTGGGTGTTGCCTTCCTCTCTGCTCTGAGTCATTAATCTGTCCTGGCCTAGCCCTGGCTGAGGAGCAGGTTTGAGGATCATCACTCCAGGGCTCCTTCGTTCCAGTGGGATGAACTTCCCAGCAGTTGCTGGTGCAGACCTGGGTCTATCAGCCCGGCCTTGGGCTCTGTGCCCAATCTGATATCCACACATGACCCCCCTCACCAGTCCCCTCTCCCATCCCCACCATCTTCAAAGCCAGGGACCTGGCAGTGGTTCTGAAAGCCGGGCAGAGCCTCCATGCCATGGCTTGGCATGGAACTCAAAGGCTCAATTAGCAACATCTGCTCTTGTGGGCTGTAAAACCCTCTCACTGCTCCCCTCCCTTGCTCCG
This sequence comes from Pycnonotus jocosus, assembly GCA_013400435.1. Classification (NCBI taxonomy): domain Eukaryota; kingdom Metazoa; phylum Chordata; class Aves; order Passeriformes; family Pycnonotidae; genus Pycnonotus; species Pycnonotus jocosus. The sequence goes on along the minus strand of VWYP01027934.1, from coordinate 4,111 downwards.
AGCGCTCACAGCTGGGAGCAGCATGGGGCTGCAGCCAGCCCGGCCAGGGGAGCTGTGCCCCTGGCTCACAGCTGTCATAGCTTGCTGTGCCACCTCTGCCACCGTGCCACCTCTGCCACCACTCTCCAGAGCCCTTAGATCCACGGCCTGATGGTAGCTGAGTGTGAGGCACAAGGAGTGAGCTCTTCTCTCTGGTGACCAGGGGATGGCCAGAGCTGTGTCAGGGAGGGTTAGGCTGGATATTAGCAAAAGGTTCTTCCCCTAGAGGCTGGTCAGGCACTGAAGAGAGGGGAGGGAGATCCAGGAGTGCCTGGGAGTTCTCAGCCTGGAGAAAAGGAAGTCCAGGGGGAACCTTCTCCACAACTCCCTGACAGGAGGAGACAGCCGGGGGGGCTCGGGCTCTGCTCCCAGGGAACAGGGACAGGAGGAGAGGGAACAGCCTCAAGCTGTGCCAGGATGGGTTCAGGCTGGACATCAGGAGGAATTTCTACGTGGAAAGGGTGGTCAGATATTGGAAGAGGCTGCCCAAGGAGGTGGTGGATTCCTCATCCCTGGAAGTGTCTAAGGACTGGAGGTGGCACTCAATGCTCTGGGCTTGTTGACCAGATGGAGATCAGTCAAAGCTTGGACTTTGATGACCTTAGAAGCCTTTTCCAACCTCAGTGATCCCACGATTCTATGAAAAACAGCCCATGCCCTGCAGGCTGGCTGAGAGGCCCCGCCAGCACCCATTGTTTGGGAGCTGAAGCAATCGGAGCCCTTTCCCGAGGAGCCTGGCGGGCCGGGCCGGGCTGTCCCGGGAGGGCCGTATAGCAGCAGGGCTGAGCACTGCTGTCATCATTCCACGGATGCCTCCAGACCCAGCCAAGCGGCGCCACACGGGGCCACCAAGGTCGGGAGGGCAGAGAGCCAGCCGGGAATGGGATTTGTGAATGGGAGCGGGATGGGCAGTGCCGACGGGGTGAGAGACCATGTGGTACCCCGTGGTGAGGGGGTCTCTGAGCCCCCACTTGGAGGCAGCTGTCCCCTCACAGCCTGGAGCCAGGAGAGAACAAGGGCAGCAGCAGTAGGGCACTACTGATGTCCGGCACCGGCCTCATTCCAAGAATGTCCAGTATGTCCATTCCTTCCCCACATTTTGGTCATTAGATCTGATTATCCTTGATTTACTCGCTGTCTGGAGAGCTCTCAGGGCCTCTCCCTCTGTACGAAGCAACCTCAGCTGCATTCTGGCTGCAGCAAAACATCCCACTCTGGGGACACCCCTTGGGAGATTCCCCAAAAACCCAGTGCCCTCCTCAGCTGGGGGTGTCCCTCAGTTCCTGCCTGGGAGCTGGGGGGAGGTAGTAGGGCTTGCCAGGACTGTCACCCCATGACAAACAAGGGGTGTGATCACAATCCCATAAAGACACATCATTGAAGCCCTTTGCCAAGGCCAGGCCAAGCCTTGGCTGGGGCAGTGAGTGGTGAGAAAACACCTTGTGTCGATGGTGATTTCCTCCCTAATCATCTGCATCGAGGATCTGCCTCACACGTAATCATGAAAACTCCAAATTCCCCAGAGAATCTCCCAAGCATTGAGGCAGAGGCTAGCAGACCTGCCTCTCCCACCTGAGGAACCAGGACTTGAGCGCCAGCCTGTCAATATCTGCTTGGAGTAAGGAAAAACATCTATAAACCCCATTTCCCTTGGAATACTGGCAGTAAAACATCCATACAACATTGTCCTTAGTACACCAGCAGCAGCAGTAGAGGGAGAGAAGCCAGAGGAGGGCTGAGTAAAGCTGTTCTCTCCTGAAGGGTCATGTGTGAGCCGCTGGTTTTGCAGGGAGTGGGAGGAGCGGATAATGTTTTCCCAGGCAGAGGAAACTCCTGGGTGGAAATAGCGCTGTGCCCTGGAAACGGAGCCGTCAGCAAACAGGGCTACTGCAGCCTCATCTCAGCTGGTGATGCTGAGCTGGGCACAGGCTCTGTGGTGGATGAATTGCTCCCAACAGGAATGGGAGCAATGAGCTCCTGTCATGGCCCTGTGGGAGCACAGGGGAGCCGAGGTCAGCAATGGGCAATGTCCCTGCATCGTGGCTCCCTTGGGACACCCACTCCATGCCTTCCCTCCCCAGGTACACAAAAGAACCCAGGAGTGCTTGGCCAGGAAGAAAGCTGAATCCTCAGGCTGGGGAGAAAGCTGGAAAAAATGGGAAGGAGTGGGGCTTTGTAGGGACAGACAGGAAATAGAAGAGAAAGGACAGCGGAGCTCAGTGTCCCATAACTAAAGGGTGCACAAGGTTGGAAGGGCTCTGTTACAGTCTCAGCTCTTCCTAGATCTGGACAGGACAGGACAGTGCTGATCCCCTTTGTGTGGTGCTCCCTCTGTGACAAGGAGTGATGGGACAAGGGGGAATGGCTTTAAACTAAAGAGAAGGGAAGTTTAGAAGGGATATTAGGAAGAAATTGTTCCCTGTGAGGCTGGGGAGGTGGGCAGGCCCTGGCACAGGTTGCCCAGAGGAGCTGGGGCTGCCCCTGGATCCCTGGAAGTGTCCAAGGCCAGGTTGGACAGGACTTGGAGCAACCTGGGAGAGTGGGAAGTGTCCCCATCCATGGCAGGGGGATAGACAAGATGATGTTTAAAAGTCCCTTCCTACCCAAAGCAGCCAGTGATTCCTCAAACCCTGGCCTGATGCTGTGTGCACAGAGCAGGCACAGACAGTTCTGGGAAAGAATCCCACTACAGGAATTGCAGACCTGCAGGAACTGCACTCTCAGCTATTCCAGAATCTTTTCCCAGCAGGGCTGTGGACATGCTGGAGGAGCAGGAAGAGATGGGGTGGAAGAGCTGGAGGGAAGCAGCCCTCGAGGGAGTCACAGGTGCCTGTGCCACGGCTCAGAAGAGCTGAGCCTCCAGCCTGGGTTGCAGATCCTTATATCACTCCCAGTGATGTTCGACGTTTGTTCGTTCCGGCTGTAAAACCTCTCCTGGCTCCACACCAGGTATTTCCCTCTCTCAGTGCCTCAGCCAGGGCTGAGCTGTTGGAGCGTGAGCAGCTCACACACCATAGCCTTTGTGACCAATGGCACCAGCCATAAGGGGAGCAGCCATAAGGCAACAGCCCCTCCATAAGAGCCCCTTCCCCATGGGGCTTGCTGTCCTCATGGGTTAGGATGATAAACAGGAGAAGGATAAAGCCTCCAGTGTCTTTCCCTGTTCCTGCAGGATCTCCCTCTCCTGAGGGAGCTTGGGTAACCAGCTCTAGCACCCTATGGCCTCAAAGGAACTGGTTCACTTTGGGACAGAGCTTGAGGAAAACCCCAGGAATAGGAACACCTGAACCAATTCCCACAGCCAGGGTAGTGCCTGAGGCTGAGGATGGCTTTATGGATGGAGAAGGAGCTTCATCTGTTCTGTGTACACTGAGGTTTCATGTCCATAAAATTATGGAATCATTCAAGTTGGAGTGGTTCTCAGAGACCATTGAGCCCAACTATCACCCTTAGCACTGCCAAGGCCTCCCTTAATCGATATTCCCAAGTGCCACTTCCACATGATTTTGACCACTTCCAGGGACAGTGACTTCACTGCTTCCCTTGGTGTCTGTTTCAATGCCTGACCCTTTTCATTGAAGAAATTTTCCCTAATATCTCATCTAAACCTTCACTGGTGCAAGTTGTTGCTATTTCCTCCTGTTCCCTGGGAGCAAGGCCCTATCCCCCTCGGTCCCCTCCCGTCACAGAGTTATGTAGAGCCAGAAGGTGCCCCCTGAGCCTCCTTTTCTCAAGGCTGAGCCTCCCCAGCTCTCTCAGCTGCTCTTCATCTCCCACTGCCAGCGAGTTGATGGGCTCTCAAGATTTAACCATGCNTTAACCATGCCAAGAATCCTCTAACAGGGATTTAGGGACATGAATAAGGGATGTCCGTGGAAGCTGCTTTTGTATCTGGTGATATCTCTCTCCCAGTCCCCCAGAAATGGAATCACCAGGGGCTCTTTGTGAGACTGAGGGTGTGTGGGCAGTGAGGGGACACCAGGCTCTGCTCTCAGGGGACAGCACCCTGTGTGTGGCTGCTGCTGGAGTCCGCATGGTCCCTCTCTGCTGGGACCTGTTGACACCGGGGATG